>JANHGN010025686.1:39413-87710 GCA_024605025.1 Megaceryle maxima | reverse complement strand
TTAATTACCTATTTTAGTTAAAAAAACATGTATTGAGGGCTTTAAGATTTTGATTTCTTTTCAGGTTCTTATTTAGAAGTTCTACTTTCATTGCTGTCATGGTTTAAACCCCAGCCAGCAACAAAACACCCAGTGGGATGTAAGGGAGAATCAGAAGGGTAAAAGTGAGAAAACTAGTGTGTTGAGGTAATACAGTTTCATAGATAAAGCAAAAGCTGCATGAAGGAAAACAAGGAATTCATTCATTACTTCACACCGTCAGGCAGGTGTTCAGCCACCTCCAGGACAGCTGGGCTCCACCACGCATAACTGTTACTTGGGAAGACAGATGCTGTCACTCCAAATGTTCCTCCTTTCCTTCTTCTTCCTCCACCTTTATATGCTGAGCACAGCCTCATATGTTATGGTATATCCTTTGGTCAACTGGATTCAGCTGTCCCAGATGTGTCCCCTACCAACTTCTTGTGTACCTCCAGCCTATTCTGTGTAAGCGCTGCTCAGAAATAATGAAAACAACCCTGAATTATCAACACCGTTTCCAGCACAAATCCAAGCCATCCCCATACAGGCTACTACAAAGAAAATTACCTCTACCCCAGACAAAACCAGCATAATTTCTCACAGGGCCATACAATCCAGAAACTGCCTGCATTTTTGTGAAATTAATAAGGCTGTTTCATGATAAACTCAGTCAACACCAAGGTCAGCTCATATTCCTTTTCTTTCTTGGTTGTCCTGTGAAGTCCTTTTCAGGAGTACTAGGTCAGATCAGATGAAAAAAAGAGATCAAGGTATGTGACAGAGGGATGGATTTTGCCCTTTTAAGTAACAGTTTGTCATGAAACCGCACCCTCTTTCACAAGAATTATACTCTCTCTTTATGGGGACTAGAATTTTATATGGAAAGTCTATCTTTGAACCACGGTCACTGCTTTGAACCTTGTGGTAAATAGGAGTGACTATAGAAAATAGAGGGGGGGGGGGGGGAATCAAAGGGGTAAAACTAATTTCCCAACTAAATAAAGAATAATACAAAGGTTATTTAAATATATATAAACTGAAATAAATTACTTTACTTTTCCATAACTGTAAAACATTTTCTATGTGATAGAGATAAATGCAGTAAATTTTACTGTGTAACAGGTTATTAGAGGAATGAGTTACTTTTATATGCCCACACATCGTTTACTTTCAAATAATTCCCAAAAATGTAATTTGCCTCCACTTACAGTGTATGACACAGTTTTTTTTAGTGTTCTAGAACGCTCATCATTTATGAGTCAGAGTAAAACATTGTAAGAAGCAGGTCTAAAAGATTAAATTTGAGTAATTAAATTAATGCTGTGTAATTACAACTCTGAACTTAAAATTCTAGCAAATTATTCAAACTCTTCAATTTTTATGTTGAAGACAGTGTCCTAGCATCAGAGTCTGTCATATGTTAACTTTAATTATAAGCATAATTAATCATATTTTTTTATATTTCATATAATTAATCATATATTTCAGTTGACAGGAAATTGCCTGCTTCAGCTGAGCCTGAATTGCCTTCAAAGATATGACCAGCTTAGCCATGCTTTTCTTCTAATTATGTTTTACATCATTCCTTATTATCACTGCTTGAAGCAGAGATTGAAGTCATATTTATGTCAGCACAAGAGTAAGCAATGAAGAAAAAGAGGATAAATGACAGAGAAGTTAGTCTATATCTGATGATAGAATCATAGAATCATTTTGGTTGGAAGAGAACTTTAAGATCATCCAGTCCAACAATTAACCCAGCACTGCCAAGTCAACCCCTAAACCATGTCCCTCAGCACCACATCTATATGTCCTTTAGATACCTCCAGGAATGGTGACTCCACCACTTCCCTGGGCAGACTGTTCCCACTGAAAGTAACCTATTTAGTGACTTTGAGAAAAAATACCTACTATACGATTGATGCACTTAAATATGAGGAACACTTATGGAAATCTGGACCTCAAAAGATTACAGGCATTATTGTGTGTGCATTTTTGACTAGAGAAGGAAAGATTTGACGTACTTAAGGTCACAGAAACAAATCAATATATGGTAGGAAAAAGTCATTCTTCCCACATCTTTTAGTGCTTGAAGGAATACAGTTTGGAGTGGGGCAGTAGGACCACTCTTCAATGCAGCTGATGCTATCTGTCAAAAAAAAAAAAAAAAAAAAAATCAGGTTTGCTCCCACTGCCTAAGAAATGAAAACAGGCTGCATAGCTGCAGAAAGCAAGTTGAGGATTTCTTTAAAGGCAAGGACCTCTGATATTCAAGAGCTTATTGAAAATCTGTCACCACTACAAAGATGATTTCATGCAAGAGGTACTGGACTACATTCATCTCTGTTGTAACTCCATTTTAATCAGTAAGTTACCCCTGGATGTGTTTAAGCTACCCATAAAGAAAGATACCAGACCAGGGTCAATTGAGTCAATCTTACTAAAAATTTTTAAAAAATTAAGTAAAGACAAAAAAAGACTATTTCCTTTAATGAACTGAGATTTTGTAATAGCTGTGGTTGCAGTTCAAGTAAAAAGTAAAATCTGAATAGGATATTTGGTTTACTTTAATTTCAAAATTAGAATCTGTTACCATCAGTGCTTAGTTTACAGCCACAAGTGAAAATAAGAAATCCCTAAAAAATTGAATTACTTACTCTCTATTTATATTAATTAGAAGAAAACACTTTAAAGGAATTACACTTTAGTCAATATATTAGTCCCAAATGTAATTGGAAACAGGACACATGAAACCATTGAATTAAGAGAAATCAGAACTGCTTACAGCCACCCAAATGCTAGTCCTATAACAGCAACTGAACCGTGCTGTGGTTATAAGAAAAACAAAAACTATGACTGTCCATAAAATAATGATAATTATACCACAATAAAACAGATCCTGGTAAATACTCCATTGCTGAAAAATATTTACAAGATTGTGAAATCATTCAAGGAAAGAGAAATATTTAACTTGTAGCCTGCCTGAAAGAATAAAGAAGCGAAAGATTTTGTGGGTCCATATATATTCATGACCAAAGAAATACTGGTTTATTTAGCAGAAAAAGCCCAGTCTTTCAAAATTTGGGTGCATAGTTAAGAGTAAAGACATCTGGAGACAAAGTCATGAAACTCTCGTGGAATTCTCATTCAGTAAAGGCAGAACAAATATGGACCATACAGTTGGCTGATTTGCTTATGGTGTGAAATGGCCTCTTAAGCCAAAAAGGCTGAAAACTGTTACTGCCTCCCTCATCACTGTGAGTTTCCTGAGTAGCTCCTGCCTCAGAAGACAAGACAGGCCTTCAGAAAGGCTAATGGACACAAAGGAGATTCATTCTTGAAACTATTCATAACTTTCTCAGCCCTTTCAGCTCTCACAACAATTACCATGGGATTTTCTTTTTCTCCTTCCTAACTTTTCTCATGCAGTTGGAAAAAGATTCTTTTTATTTTTCAGTAGAAAGTATCAGAAGCCCTTTCCTGCTACTGTTTTATTTCTGCCTGTTCATATGTCACGTTATTGAGGCAGTTCTTACAAGTCCTGGGGGGTACCAGATCTAGTCTTTAAAGAATAAAGGAAATTTTTCACTTTTCCAAAGAGTGAGAAACAAAATGGAAGTAGAACCAGCCTGCTAATTTGTCAGGCTGACTCAGTGCAGAAAGTAGTATATATACTCTCTTCCTAATTTTAGAACCACAGGATGCAGTTACACCTAACTGTGCAGGGATAAGAACTTGTCCTGAAAAATGTTCCCTGCTGTGGTACTTGCTACATTCTTATTATTACCAGCAGCAGTAATACCTTCTGTGGGGTACTTCCTAATTACAGGATTTTAGTTGTACTTAATCTGGTCCTCAAGAGGGACTGAGAGTGTTGCGTGTGCAATTCTAGACAGAATTTTCTCACTATTTTCCCACTGTAGTAGTTCAGAGAGTATCTGCTAGTTTAGAAACAAGTAGCATTGAAAGCCAACCTCGAGTTGTAGTGAACTCATACTGTGTACCCACAGTGCCTTTATAAATGCATGGGAAAATATTTAAATATTTGGATTGATATGCATATTACTTTTTTCTAATCTAAGGTACATAATTTTAGCCACAGAAAAGAATGCAAAATGCATATAGTATTAACCAATTTTAAGTGCTTCTTTTGTAACTCCTCCAATCCAAGTCATGGTTTTATTATTCAAGGGAAGTAGCACTGACTTTCATGGGATCTGAACATAAAGACAAAATAGATGGAAAGAGTATGACTACAGACACGTACATGCATAGACATTTACACTTTTCTTGAAATGAAGTTGAAAGCCCCAGTTTTGTCAAAGTCTATCCTTGATGCTCAAGATACATTTCTAAGAAAGGATCTTATTTCTGGAACAAGACAGAGAGAGACATAGATAAACAGACAGACCAGGATGCTTCTTCAGCAAGAGCTAATGAGACCATTTGTTTCACAAGGATCTATTCTTTTACATGAGCATCACTTACTCCATGAAGTAAATCACAGTAGAAAAACAGTATTACAGTGAAAAGAGTATTGAGAAATTTGTTTTGAAGGCTTTCAAGAAAAAGGTTTTGCTATTTATGCACACAAGATTTTATTACATTTACTTCATCAACGGCTATGCAAAAATTTTGTGTTTTAATAGCAAATCACCTGCAATGGGCAAGAAAGATTAAGTGCATAACAATGTTGAAGTAAAATATATCATTGGACTAATATAGATATATTGCAATTCTTTTTGCTCATCAAAGCTCTTATACAAAAGGATGACTATTTTCCATTCCTTTCCAGTGATGATATTCAGTTTCACTGACCTATTTAATCAGTTAGTAGAAAGGAAAGGAGGGCAGAAAATCTGACTTACATTCATTTTATATTTGTAAACATTTACAAATAATTGAAGCTAACACTCTATAATGGCACTACTCTAATAAAATTACAAATAGTCAGGCAAGTTTTCCACTGTCCCAGCAGAATATTTTTTAACTGTTTTTTTCATAAGAATTCATATGAATTCATAAGAATTCATAAGAATATCTTTATATTTTTCAGTGGGGAAGAAAAAAATTTTTTTTTTTTTTTTTATTTATCTGACCAGCTTTTGTTATGTATTGGTTTCATGGTTTAACCCAAAAGGCAGCTAAACATCACATGACTGCTCACTTACTTTCCCCTCAATGGGATGGGAGAGAGAATTGGAAAAAAAAGGAAATTCATGGCCTGAGATAAAGACAATTTAATAGGACAGAAGAGAAAAGGAACATAATAATAATACTACTAACAATGGAAGTATACAAAACAAGTGATTCACAATGCACTTGCTTACCACCCACTGACTGATGGCCAGCCAGTTGCCAAGCAGCAGCTCCCAGCTACCTTTCCCCCTAGCTTATATACTGAGCATGACATCAGCTGGAATGGAACGTCCCTTTGGCCAGTTTGGATCAGCTCTCCCAGCTGTGTCTCCACCCAGCTTCTTGGGCACTCCAGACCACTTGCTGGTGGGATAGTATAAGAAGCTGAAAAGTCCTTGACTTGTGTGAACAGTGCTTTAGAAACTAAAACATCAATGTGTCATCATCATTATTGTCACACTAAATCAAAACACAGCACTGCATCAGCTACTAGGAAGAAAATTAACTCTATCCCAGCTGAAACCAGGACAATTGGTATGATCACCTACCTCTACCCATTTAGAGGACAGAAAGAGGAACATTAGGACACAGTTTATCTAATCGTGATGAATGCTGTAGAACAGCCCAATTTTCTTCCTCTGGGTATGAAGGGAGTGCAGCACACCTAATTCAAGTAAGGAAGCATGTGTTGTAGTTTCTGAACTTAATATGGTGAATACCACTGCAGGTGTTCCTGGTTGTATTAATACTCGCTCAGTGTCACCATCAGGATCTAATCCTAAGGGTGTTTTGTACTGCAACTCCAAATTAATTCGAGTTTTTACTCTTATAGTTCCACAGAGATATAGAGTATTATTTAATAAATAAGAACACACTGTCAAAAAAGTGGTCAGTGTTCATCTAGCATCACAAAGGAAATAAGTTCTTAATTTCTGTTTGAATATTCACTTGAATGCTTGATAGAATATATGTATCTCATACACGTCTTTGTATCCCAATCAAATGTCATTCATAATGAAAGCATTGTGGAGAGAGTCCAGCAAAATAGTTCTGGTAAATTAATTGAGCTCACACATTTCCTTGAAAAGCCTATAATTAAGGAATACTCCTGAAAGAGTTTATTGACTATGCATTTTATACATATTATCATTATCTTCTATTTTCAGGACATAAAATCTTTTATACAGTATACAGAATACATTTGGCATTTAAAGGTTCAAACTGTTGGCTTTGGCAAAAGCATCAGACAATAATTAATTGCAGAATGAGATAACAACCTTGGAACATAACGATTAAAAAATAATTTTCAACAAATGATTACACAAGTTATTGCTCTTGTTCAAATCTTATCAGCTCATTTTCAATTTATCATGGGTTGTACAAGATATCAACAATAACTTGACATTATGCAATTTTATGTCATGATACTGCATGTATTTTGCTTTTGACTGTATGAAATGACCTAATACAACCAGTTTGATAAACACCCTTTCAGGGGGAGTAACAAGCAGCAATGTTCTGAGAATACTTTTGCATCTGTTGAAAGGCCCTTCTATATACCAGGCTACCATGAAGATAGGCTAAACTTAGGGAATGACAATCCCTTGTCTTACAGTGAGTGAACTAGATGGGCAAGCTGCAAAGGTTCCCCTGCATTCAGAAGAAGCACACCTAATTCTTTCTTTCCTTCCATAGATGCTGAAGTACTATAATTAACTGACAGCTCAACAGTAGCTGAGTTGGTGTGACAATCATCACTGATTTTAATCATACTTCACAGTGCAAACAGACTACAGATATTTGCACTTGTGGGCTTCCTGTAAACTAAAGAGAATAATAAATTAAGTTGGGAAAAGGATGTTAGAGTAACTTGAGTTGCATAGTTGCAAAGTGCAAGAATGTGCTTACATGCACAAGGAAAATAATACAGTAATGGTGATTTCTGTTCTTTCTGTAAAAGAGTTTTCCAATAAATTTTCTATGAAACGAGGTTAAAAATCAAGGAGCAATCCAGTAGTGAGAGTACAGCTTGATAGTGTTATGTGGTGCAGTGTTGATCTGCAGGCAGGTTGTCTCTTGTTAGAATACGTGATTTGAATCAAAATGTTTATCGTGTTTCCCAGATGTATGCCATTTTGTCTAAGAAGTAATTTGAGCATCAAGACTTTCAGATGCATGTGTCCGGAACACTTCATCACCTTAAAAATAGAAATCACTTTTTAGCAGGAGTTTGATAACCATCATAACAAACAGAATAAGAGGCACTAGGCATTTTAGTAGTATTGACTTTAAAGACATCAGTTTATTCTTGGTGGGGAGAAATCCCACTATATGAGGAATTTTTCCAGGAAAAACAATTTCAAATTATCATTAAGTGATGATCTCTATTCAGTTGACTCTAGCCAGTAGCATCCAATAAAAACATTTTCTTTCACTGTCAAAGTTTCTGAATGTTTCCATTTGTCCCTAAGGTATTATCAGTGCAGATTATGCATATGTAGATAATATAGTCCCTGAAATTCTAAGAACTGTATCTCAAATTTTTACAGAGAGATGCAATACCTACATATACATCATTAAAACTCCTATCCTTTATGCAATGTCAATCACTTCTATGAACAATAGCATTTTACTTTCTTCTTACACTAAATTCAGAGTTTATACTTTTATTTCCCACATTTCCTCTCTTTGAATTTACCTGTCAGTCTCCCTATTATTGTGCCTATCACTGTCTAGATTTCACTGTGGTAAAACCTTTTACCACGTCAACACTTCTGATTTTTTTTTTTTTCATTCCTACAAATCCCTGTTCTGTGGCTTACAAAAATGCCAGATCTCCAGACTCTGATACATGCAGAAAAGTGCAGTCCTTCCTTTCATTTCTCTACTGCCTCAAATCATATAAAAAGCACTATCTTATCCTGTTGAAAAGTCTGCTAGGAATTACGATTAAAATGATTCTATGATGAAAATCATCAAAAAGACTAGATATTTGTGTGCTTGGCATAAACCTGGAAGATGAGTTCAAGCTCTTACTTTATTACAGCTCCCACATATCACAGTGAACATGTCAAATGCTGCCATATCCTTTAAAAGACACAGTCACACTGTTTATTCTTAGAAATGCTTAATGGTAGTAAAATTATCAGCAAATTGGCACCTGCAAAAATAATTTCTGACTCATTACTTATCTAATAATGGGACTCTGAGCAACGTGCCCTAGGTAGAGATGTCCCTACTTGTGTAGGGAGGTTGGACCAGATGACCTCTAGAGGCCCCTTCCAGCCTAAAACATTCTATGATTCTAATAAGGTGGTCAGAGCCCATTTTATGTCAGAGATTTTGAGACTGAGGAGTAGACATCAGTCCCACAGCAAGGCATAGAGCACACCAGTTCTATGTAATTTATACACTCTTCCTAAAGACAAAGCAGTCTAATCTTCAGAAGTGATTTCATGGAAAGGAAATTTGAAGGCATAGAGAAATCTGGACAAGCATCAAACAGTTATTGACTCTGAGACAAGATACATCTTTCCTTGTGTGTCCCGGGATGAGTAAGCAATTTGGCAAGACTGGTTCAAGGATCATGAGAAAAAGTGCTGCTTTTTTGGTTTTGTTCCCATGTTTTTTTTCTGCCTCCAGAGGAAAGTCTCTGAGAGACTCCTAAGACACCTAAGAGTGACACAATCACAGGATGGTAGCATCACCACAGCAGCACATAGAAGCAGCCAGCTGAGCACATAGCCCCATTCCACCCCTGCTTCCCAGTCTCCAAGATACCATAGCATTGCCAGATCCTTTCATCTTTTCCCAATTAATTTCAAAACCTATCTTCAGACTTACAAATTACTTACTGATGTCTCCATCACCCTATCATTATGGATGTGTCACCTTTGAAACAGATCTTTAGCTAACTGTGTGAGAAAGGGCATGTTGCTATCCTAACACCCTGTCTATGCAGATGAATCTGTTAGTTGGCGTGTACTTACAGTTTAGTTTTTCCATAAAGATCTGTTTATGTGAATTCCATGTCTTGATATAGATGGTAAGAGAAACAGCATATGACATAAAATTGTATTGCACCACTGTTAGGGTCTCCTTTGTCGTGGTCTCTCTTTTTTGTCTTTACACTGAATGGTGTCCAGTATCCCTCTCAATCTGCAAAGCCTATGAACAGAAGCAAGTACATTCATCAGACTGTTTTTTAATAAGGAGCTTTGTTGGAGAATTCATAATATTTTTTCAGGCATTTTTTGTGTTAGTAGTCTGAAAGCTGCCATTACCAAACTTATTCATAGAAAAAGCTTGCCAAAAGCCAATTTACAAGGATCTCTATTTAATTGCAATATCTTATTACATGTAGATGGCACTGTCCTTTGTCCAGAGAGAAAGCTCTGAGGCTAGCTCTGGAGAAGGGTCGTGCTTAATGAGCTTGTGCTTTTGCCACTTTGTCGTGTATGATTTCTCCATTAAAGAAAGCAATAGCATAAATATGTATTTCTCTTTTAAAAGCAGGGGAAATAAGTTACCACACTAGTTATTTGTTACTAGTTACTTGTTTCTTTGCTTTGGACTCAACAGGACTTTGAACTTCTTCTCACAGACATTTACTGGAGAAAGAGAAATTGCCAGATGGGCCACAATTGCTAGAAACGAGAAGATGATTTTGTAACAGAAGTAGAACTGGTTAGATTTACCTCTGCAGTTTCATGAGCACTCTGATAACTATCCTGATTTAACCTAGAGTATTTCCTAAAGGCTGAGACTGACAGGGAGATAACAAGTTTCAGAAAAAGGCTTTTAATTCAACTGAGTGTTGATTGCATGGAGCAGTAGGTATGCGTGGGAAATGACACAGCAGTTGCATAGAAAGTAATCTGGAAGTAGGCACCTGAACAGCTACGTCTGATGGCTATTCAGCACTTAGTGCCATAGCCTCCTTCCCTTGATCATCATCAGACTAGGGAGGGGGCAAAGCTGATTTTGTGTTACCTGTGTGCCTCCCGCGTCATAGCTCCAGTCCTGGCTCTTATCAGAGGAACCAGGGGCACTTTAGTCTGTTATATGTTTGTCTGCAACATCCTCCCTGTGAACATTTCCCTGATGAAGGATGATTGGGAAACAGCAGGACTGGGCTGTACACTGGCCTTTTCCCAGCATTCACAACAAGTTGGAGACCATATTCATGGCCACCCTGCCAGGTCTACACCCAGGGAGGAATTCACAAAACTATAGTCTGTGGCTCAGGGATGCTGTCATCAGCACAAATAGGGACATGGAGATTGCCATATCAAATCAGAATAATGGACTGTCTAGTACAATATCCTGAGGCCAGTAACAGATGCTTTGGAGAAAAAGGCTTAAAAAGAAACAGTGGTAGGTAAATGTGGAATAATCTGTTAGAGAAGGTTTTTCTAATTTTTGTGGAAAATTGGATATTACACATTATTTTGTATAATATGCACATCTGCTTACCTGTGATATTAATCTTGATTTACCAGTGTTAAGCTGAGGGAGATTAATAATGAAAACCAAACAAGTAACAGAATAATGACAAGGAGGAAAGGCTGGCAAAGGGAATACCAAGGGTTCTTAATGAAGTTGTCACTGAGAAACAAACCCTATTCTGCAGCACACTCAGATGACAATGCTGACTCTTTCTTGACCAAATTTAGGATCAAATTATATATCAGACTTGAAAAATAATGATTGCGAAGGATAGAAGTAGAACATGGTGGAGAGGTTCATCAGTAACACAAGTTTAACATGGAGCAAACCATCCCTGAGAACATCTGAAAAAGAAGTTATTTCCCTAAGATTTATGGGAGCACCTGACTGTGGAGAGGTTTACAGTCTCTGGCCTTTGGGGTTGTCTGAAGCTTTTAGAAGTATCAGTATTGCAAAATGTTCACATGTTAAATTCAGTTCCAGTTTACAATGTGCCTCTGTTTCTCATGTTTATCTTGTAGGGTAATTCAGCCCTGGTGGCAGAACCACTGTGGATGCAGCAACTTCACAAGTGACCCACAGAGATGTAATCTCGAGGTAAAAACAGTTGTCTCCTACCACGTTTTGGCATCCCATAAGCAAGCCCCAATCCTGTAGTAGCCTTGCTTTCTGGCTCCCCATAGGACATGGCAGGTGATGCCCTGTAGGACATTGTCTCCATCATGTCATACAGCCCAGCACTTCAGCTCCTCTGGTGCCAGCAGTGTGTTGGTTGGTCTCTGTACATTTGTATCACAGCCTGGGCTATTAGTTGAATCCAGTTTGTGTATGATTACTGCAGATGTGGGAATATTAACCATCACCAGCTTTCTCCTGGCAAGCCTGGGTAGCCATGTGAAGAGAACCCAGATGGATGTGATTTTATCACAGAAGAAAACCTTCTGAGGATCCAGCTGCACACTTGATGTTAACCCACAGTGAAACATGGGCTACTGCTTCTACCTCCATCTTGTCACTGCTTCTACCTACAAGGGTGGGATAAAGCAACTAGTCCCTACTTGGACTATTCTTGCTAACTTACAGAATTGTCTTTACCTATGCTTGTAAAGAAGATCTATGTGAAGCAAACAGACAACAAACATTTATATCTTGTCATTAACATTGATGGTTGTGACTCTGGATATGTAGAATCTCTTTTCAAGGGGCTGTTAACATGCAATCCTGTCACGTTTGCTTACTATTTCACTGTTATATTCTAATTTAAAATTCTGGAATGGTTGGCTCTTTCAGCATCAGCTGCAAATTAAACAATTGTCTCCTACATATGCCCCAATCACACAACACAATACCCTGGAGAAAAAGAAGCTTTCATTATTGACGCAGGGAAAAAAATACAGTTGGCGCTAAATGATGTCCTAGAAGCCATGTTTCTGCCCAGAGCAAATTTGAATGGGTAATTTTATGTGCCAACAACAACAACAAAACCCCAAACTGATGCAAATTAACTACAAGGATGGGAACTGTACCCACAGTAATGACATTACAAATTACTTCCTCAGTTAGCTAATCTTTTTTGTTTGTTGCCATATAAGGAATTGGGTTTAATTGTATTTTTCTTAGCTTTTTTTGATACACTTTATTTTTTTATTTGAACAGAAAGTCTTCATGTCCTTAGTGTTCAATACTGTTTTTGTTCTCAGAGTAGGTCAGAGTGGGATACACTGTAAGAGAACTCACAGTTACTGTGTGTCTTTGAATATAAAAATATTTTTTACAATTAAAAATACAGAAATTCAAGACAAAGGAAAAGGTTTCCTTTAGCAATATTAACATGACACCACATCATGCACAGATTGTATCATAATAAGCAAAGGAAATTGTGTTATTTAGTGTGCTAGCTCTATCCTGTTACATCAACACGGGCAAAAGGCTCACCGAGAAGAAAATTGTCTCATCTAGCTAAAAGGTACATTCCACATAAGATTTCTCTTCCCCTTGCATGCACATAGATTTTCTTGAGGCTACAAAAGCTGCCTTCTTTGCGCAGTGTTAGAGTCCTGTCTGTGCTAAGGTGTGACTGAACTGCTTGTTTACAGTGATGCTGCTGGTCAGCTCCCATGAGGCCAAACTTCCTGTAGGGCAAGTATCCTTCCTAACATGTTAGATTATGCACAGAAACCCAGAGCACAGTTTGTCTGCATAAAGTGAGCTTTCCAATAGATAAATATTATATTAAGCTCTCCTCTGCTAAAGTCTTTCACAGAGGTTATGATGACAGATATATGTAAGTTACTCTCTGGTTATGTACTTTGCTCTGAAGAACTGTGGCTGGCAATGGATACATATGTTTTTATTTTTCATCCAAAAAAAACCCCAACCCAAACAGCCTTTTTCAAATTAGTAGACCTAAAGAAACCCAATTGGTTAATGTTGTAAGGAGCTATCATATGTTCTTCACCGTTCCCATAGCAACCTGTTAGAGGATAAAGCGAAAGCTGTCGGGGAGAAAACTCTGTCCATGGGCCCAGATGCTGCAAAATGTTGCTGAACAGACCCAGAGGGCTCTCAGGGGTAGAGCAGGCTGAAGAACATTCTCATCATACACTGAAGAGCACTGTGGAATATGTGATATACTTCATAGGAAGGCCTTCACAAAAATATCAGAAGAATGTCAGTGCCACTGGGAAATTAGCAGGAGTGGCAATAATTTTCATTGGCATCTTTCTGAGGCCTTCAGAGGACTGAGGTTCAGTGCTGCATAGATGTTATAGGGAGGTAAATGCTGGAGCAAGGATGTTGAAGGGCACAGATAGAATTAAGACCCAAAATACCAGAGAATTTGGCCATCTAAAGCTGGTTACCAGGACTGGCCAGTAGTTGCCTACCTATAGATTTCCAAAGGTATGGAGAATCTGCAGAAAGAATTGTAGTTTATTAATTTACAGCCTGAACATATAATTAGGTACATATTCCAAGCAGCAAGGCTGAAGAATTCCACTTATACATTTAAACACATACAATTGTTAACCTGAAATTTCAGTGTAACAAACACATCTATAGTCAGTTTTTCTGCAAACAGCAACACAAACTTGCTGATAGCCGAGGCCATGCTCTGGGTGGCTTTGTTTTGTTTTTATTTTTCATTTTTGTTTTCCTTTTTTTTTAAACTGATCACTTAAATAGGATAAATAAGTCTGATTAAAAGATATAAAGAAACAGTTGTTTATGATGATAAATGAACTATCTTGTAGAATCATAGACACACTTGCATTCTTTCTCTCTCATTTTCTCAGAATACACTTATTTATTCCTGAAGATTTTTCTTTTGATATTGTTTTACTCCATCTCATACAATATGTAGTTGAAGGCACTGTTCAGAAACAGGTGCCTGAGCCCTTGTCACAGACAGGATGCAACAACTAGCAGTAGTAAAGCAGCAGGTGGTGGTAGATCACACTGAGATGGTTATAGAATTCTTAGCAATTTCCACTAAAAATGCAGTGTTGGTGTGAGATTTTAGTTCACTCTTACTGCATTAGTTTGAGAAGAAATAATGCATTATCTAAGTGATAAGACAAATATAGAAGGCTATAAAAATGGAAGATAAGTAAACTAAAATAAACATAAATGCAAAGAATACATAAAAAAAAAAAAAGACAAAGGGCACAGATTGACATAAGAAATGGAAGAGACTGAGCATGAAATGAGTGTTAAGACCTCTCACAAATTTCACAGAAAATATGTTTAACTCTTCCTATTTGTAGGAGTTTAATATTTTAGAATTTGTTTTGAAAGATTTTCACCTCTGAAGGCAGTAAATTTCGCAACCTTTCACAGCACAGAGTCATTATGGAAGATAAGCAAAAATAAAAGTGACTCTCACAATCTCTACTCATATGAACTTCTAACTTTACACTAACTTCCCACCTTAAAGGCTTAACCATCTTGTTCAGCATCCAAACTGCAGTACTAATTAGCCTATACTGGGAAACTCCTAAATTTAATGGAAGTTCTGGAAGGTAAAAATACAGAACAATTTCTAGTACAGCAAAGTCTCAGATCTGGACTTGTCCTCTTATTGACTATATGTTTAATATAGATATTTTGAGACTTTCATAGCAAATAAATATTTGTGTATAACACATATGACTGTATATAAATCTGGTAAAACATTCAGGCTTTTTTGAATGTTTTTACTCTAACACTGTAAAATTTAGTCAACTATCAAATATAATGATCATGCCCCAGAATACTACATGAGTACAGATTTGCTTCTACTCAAATTATTTTCCTTCATGATATGCCCAAGATGGTGAGTAGTAACAATTCCTAATGTTGACAATCTACGCTTAAAATTTCTGCTCTAATAATAAAAATATGATATAAAGCAGGTATTTTACATTGGTGAAGAAAAGGAGTGAAAAAAAATGTGTAATATCCAGTAGGACTGTTACGGCTGGTTCAGAAAAAACCTGCCTCATAAGAGAAAGCTAACTGAGGACAACATGACAGTTTGTGTCTTGAGAAACAGTTCTGTGCCTGAAATAGGATGAGGTTTTTCTGGGGTCTTAATGTCACTGGAAATCCAACATGATTTTCTGGAAAAATCAGACTTTTTTCTGTGTGTGTGTGTGTGTGTTTGTTTGTTTGTTTTCTGTACTATTGAAGATCCTCATGTGAGGAAAATCTCTGTGACATAAGAATCCTCACTGAAGATATTCTTGGTGACAGGCTGTTGCACTGAATTTTTTCAATTTCATTTGAAGTCAGTTTGGGCAAATAAGCTATTATATACATATAAAAAATCATATATGATATATATCAATAGTTTTATATTATTAATGTAACTTCAAGGTTGCTGAACTAGTTGATTACACTTTTCACTCCCTTCACATGTGTAAGAGAAATTACATCAGATGAAAAAGAAAATCCATTTTATGTGGTGAGCCTGGAGAGAAGGGGAACAAAAGCAGATACATTCAGGAAATACGTTTGGTTCTCCCAGTTCAACTATTGCTGATTCAGCTGGTAGCTCTTGTGTGAAAGAGACAGAGCTTTGGCTCCAGCATTCAAAGTAGTTACAGAATCAGCACCATGTCCCCCCAGAAAAATCAGGAAGGAACTTTCAATTTCACTAACAAGAGGAGGGCCTGGGAGTTAACAGTCAGAAATATTTCATGTTGTCAAATGTGTTACTTTCCCCTTCTCCTTGGGTATGTGTCTGGGTGATACTGCTCAGACTACAAGGGCTTCCTGACATTTTCAGTGTGAAGTCAGACTGCCTACTTCAGATCACAGGTTGACTTGAGCAAAAAGAAAATCCAGACTGGGCTTTTTTCCTTTTTTTTTTTTTTTTAATTAATGGTACTAACAATGCAGGCAAGGGCAAAGAGACTACCTTTTAATAACACTCCTTACAGATATCAATAAAATACTTTGGGTTCTTTAGGTTAAAAGTCTTGGAGGAATGTGTGAGGTGACAGTTAAGCCACATCCACAAGTGGTTTATCAGCTGCATTCTGTGTGAAGGTTTGTAACAGCATTCCTGTTGCTAATTTCTGCTGGAGAAGCCACTGCCTTCCTGCTCTTAGAAACTGCTTTTCATTTAAAATACAGTTCCTCTTAAAATATACTTGATGTGTTTGAGACCTTCTCACACATCAAGTATAAGTGCAAATTTGGCATCAGAGCAGACTGTACAGATTGTCAAGATGAAGAGCAAAACCACTTCTGTAGAAATGCCTTCTCCCCCTCCTCCTTATCTAATTTACAATCCTTGTCTGCCTTGCTCTTCATTGCTTCATCTCAGTTTTGCTTTCAGACATGCACACTGCTCATCATCCTGCCCCATTCTTCCCCTTTTATCCTTTCTGTTTGGGTTCTTCTTTCTCTGAGGAAAGCAACCTTTCTTTTCCTCTCTTCTCCAACTTCACTTCTGGATAGGTTTCAACTGTTCACCTTTGATATAATTGTCTCCTCATTTTCTCGCTCATCATAAGCAGCTATGACAAAAGCAAAATAAAGTCATGCTGACAAGATACATTCAAAACCAAAAAGCTACACTCATGGTTGCTATGTGCTGCATTATATTAATTCCACATGAAGAGTGTTTTTTTAAAGGCACACAGGTGATAGCTGGCCAGTCCTCAGTGAACTTTGCTAGTGGGTTGGGTTTGAAAATTGTCATCCACTTATTTCTATGGCAATGAATATTTCTTTCAAAAGTGGAATATTATTAATAGCAGATAATAATACATACAAGTAGCTGCTTCCCTGCCTCAAAGTGCTCTCTAAAATGTCACTCATGACTTGCCTAAAATGTCACTGTTACTGCAATACTTAATGGCACTGTGATATTTTTTGACACCTGTATAATACAACACACATGAAAATGTTCATGAGTAATTTGAGTAAGTCATAGAGTTATCTTTGATTTTTGATTTAATTTTGCTGGTTATATCTGTTGCATGAATATTCAGTATTACATGTTACAGAAATTATCACTCTGCAAAAGTCTTTGCAGACATTTTGCAGACATATTGCAGCCCCTCTTGCTGTTCATACATTATCCCAGTAAGAAGACTTCTAAATGTAGACAGTACCAAAATGGTGGGATGTTCATGCTACCTGTATCTCACTGTAAGTGCAACACATGTCCTGTGCCTGTTTACAAACAGCCCTGCACACTGCTGCATTGCCCCCAGACCTACCAACACTCCCTGTATAGCTGCTATTCTCCACAGCGAGAAGATGGGTTGAGAGTGAGCCATGGTTCCTTCTTTCTCTGAAATCAGGGCTCCTCTCCAACAGCCAGAGGAAATAAAGGGCTACATCCAGCTGTGAGCAGTGGGGGATGGGGTTATCTCCACACCTTCCACAGGCAGGGTGTAGGAAGTCCTGCACTCCAAAGGACCAAAAGTCTAGCACCTCGTACAGCAGTTTCTGCTTCACTCAGTTTCTGCAGATCAGCTTTCAGCGGACCCAAAAAATTCAGGTGCCTGGATGGAGGAATGAAGGATGACCACCTTCAATTACTGTCTAATAATTACTCAATGTCTCAGTACCCCTTTATCTTCAAAGTTTCTCATTGGGATATTTCAGAAAAAATTATACCTATAGATATTTTAAACATGTAACATGGCAAATGCAAGGGAATAGCAATAAGAAAAAGTTACAACAAACCCACTGAATTTGCTATAATTTTTAGCATTTGGGGGTTGTTAGGTTGCCCTCCAGGATTATAATTACAGTCAGCAGTGACCCTCCATGACATATGATTCTATTTCATTGAAATCTGCCATCAAAGTAGCCGTGAAGAGCTAGGAAACAGTTACAGAGTTAGCAGACAGTCTTACTGGGAAACTTTTATTGGAAAGCAGTCAAATTGCACCATGTTTGTAATGTATTAATGAAAAATATGTTATGATGTTATTAATGCTTTAAACTCTGTTTCTGCATAAAGATGATGCAGTAATATAAAGTATCATATCATGGATGATGAAATGTTCTTTTTTGTATGCTCCATCAAACTCTCAGAAACAATTACAGTTCTGAAAATGATAGGGTAACACTTGTTCTAAGCTCTCCTCAGGATTTTCCTCAGGCAGTCGTTCTCTCTATTGTCAGCTCTGTAGCTGATTTCCTATGTTTTTTCTTCACATTCAAGTTCAGTTTAGATTCAAAACAACCTTGTTGATTTGTACAGGGATAAGATTATAAAGGCTTACATGTTGCCAAGGGAAAAGCTGCTGTTCAGGCATTCACACACCATTCAAGGAGTTGCACACACACCACCTGAGACTTTAACTGTTAGGATCCAAGTCCTTTCGCAGCAGGCAGCTCCAATGAGCCAACGGGTTCCCCTTATGACTCCTCGTGTGCACACACACACGTACATGCATGCACACTCACTCTCAGGTGATTCCTCTTCCCTCAGGCTCAATCCCAGGTTTCCCAAAGCAGAGCCTCTAACCTGATGTATGAATTTATTGAGTAGTACAGCAGTAGAAAACAGCTTGAACTGGATGCCTCCAGAGTGGGAGGGACCCTTAGCAAAAAAATCTGGGCAGCTATAACCTGACAATCTAAGTTTCCTTCTCCTCACACAATGGTTTGGTCCAATAGTCATATTTGAGTCTGGGGCATTCTTGTTCTTCCTTGGATCCTTTCTTTGTCTCCAGGCAGGCTGCTTTTCTTATCTCAAGGATGCAACATGCATCTGTCTGCTGACAGAAACTTTATCTTTCTGGTTTGCACTGGCTTTGGGGCCTTCTTTCGTGTAACTAAGTAAAAGTACAGCATAAGTTCAGCAATATCTAGGTGAAAGTTCTCAGCTTGCAGCCTAAGGTTTTAGCAAGTCTTTCTGCTTTCTTGATGCTATACAAGGGATTCTATTTGAGCAAGGAAGTGGCTGCTACAACAGCCCTCTTTTTATTTTTTTTTAATCAAGCATTCCTGCATAATATGTCAGACAAAGGTCAGACTAAGTTCACAAAATCTTTCAAGATGAACAATTAACCTTCATATTCTTATATATAAGATAATTATAAGCAGCAAAAGTGATAAAGCCAATCATAATGCTATTATCATGGGATGCAAATGTGGTTACATATTCCAGTGGATGTGGGTGACCATCCAAAACTGAATTCCCACCAGTGGTGGTCATTGTCCTTTTTTACCCTTTCAAGGGTGTGGTGGATATCTTCTGTATCATAGTTGACAGTGACCAAGCTTTTTTGTCCATTTCCATTTCCATTCTTTCATACCTGCTTTGATTCTTTACGGTGCAGCAATTTTCCTACCACTGTCACATTAATTCCAAAGGAAGTGAGTGACAAGTCTTAATATAAGGAATAATCTGATTGTAGCAATTGATTGGATGTAACAGGATCTGAATAATTAAAGTCATATCCCAGGATCATAGTAAGGTAATAAATACTAATATTTGAATAATTATCTGTATGCACAAAATTATCATCTTCAAGTACAAAATTACAAAGAGTTCTTATGCACACACATCCTTTTCCAATGCTTACAAGTTTAGTTTCTATGGTTTCATCGGGATGTATTTGAAACTCACAGACATTTTGCTCCATATGTAAAAATACATCTTGAGATTCAGTGGTATTACTCGCACAGATAAATCCTTGTTGTTCTTTCACATTACATGCATCTATGTCAATTGTTTGCCATCTGTTTTCTTTTTGTTGGGCCCATACTCTATGTTCTATTGGATAAAGTATGGTTCCTCCATGATTCATGATGCTATGATATGATATATAGTAAAGTACTGATACATAATATATTGTCAAAACAAAGCTGTGGCTTTTTGGCTGACAAGTTCATAAGTGAAATTAAGTAAATACCACCACGACTGTGATTCTCTTTCTACATATTTACAAAGCCTAAGGCCTTAGCAAATCTTTCTACTAATGCTATACAATGGATTCCATTTGAATCAGGAAGTCACTTATACAAAATTGAAGACATCCAAGGAAAAGTCCAAGATGTAATGGTATATTCTTATTTTACATTAATGCTTACAGAGCTTCAGTAGAAGATATAATTTCATTTTTTCCCAGAGCACTAGTGTGTGAAGATCTAAAAATAGTGACTGATAAAAAATAGAAGAGAAACTAAAGAGACGATAACCCAAAATAACGTGTAGTGGGCAGGAATAAGTAAGACCTGATCAGCTAACTGAATCATTGCAACACAGCTGAGCTACCGAAAACCTTGGGAAAAAAATAAGTAACCTGCTTTCACCGCAATTTGGGTGGAGATAGAAGATGATGTTCTAGCACTGCTTAAGACCAACTGCTTTCTATCTAGGCCCTACCACCTAGGCCTGTCTTTTTAAATCTAGATGAAGGAGCAAGAAATCTAATTAAATAAAATAAACCATCAGATTTCTTTGACTGTATCAAACCTCGCCAACTATGGTTTGTTACAGCCTATAATGAAGTACTAGACAATAAGAAATCATTATGTCCAAATCATATCAAAATGTGGTGCCTGCAAGTGGTCCACTTGGGGTGAATTCTGTCATAGCAGCAGCAGCAGCAGCAGCTCAGCCTGCAACAGGGCTGAGCCAGAGAGAGGAGTGGGCTGCCACACATCCCACCCAACAAAAAATTACTGATGGCTGTAGACATGCAGGAAAAGCCTGGGCAGAAATCTTCTGTTCCTTTGGGGTTCTTTTTTTTAGAATTAGGTCATGGAAAGATCTTTATTTTCAGACCTCCTTTAGCCATGCCTAAAATTTCTGTGTCATGATGTTTAGAATTGAAGCAGATACTTCTTTTGTCTAAACAGGCCCTTGGTAATTAAAGTTGTGATAAAGGGCTCAATGCTTTTGGCAATCAGGCTTTATGTTAGATTATCTCTTATAGAAACTTTTTTATATTTGCATGTACATTAACTACAGTGATGAATGACCTGAAGCCACTAATGGGAAAGACTTTGCATCATCAGAGAGAGTACATTAAGGAGCTGTTGGATAAGTGATTCAGAAATCATTAAAAGCACATTGATCAGAGCTGTAGACTGAACTTAGTCAAGAACATTCCTTAAAACAGGGCATTATTTAGGAGTCCAAGAAAGCAGAGAGATCCTTAAAGGGATCCTTGTGGGCCACAAAGCAGATCCAGAGCCCAACCTTACAGTCATTGTTGTGCTAATTCAAAAATTCTGCCACTGGTATAAACCTTCACTATCTACAGAAGCAAATTAATTTACCAGAGGGACTCAACCAGCCTGTGACCTACACCCTTCCCTCAAGGGCTCTTCAAAGATCAGCAGGACTTCAGGTGAGATGGATTGCTTTGGAGGCTTGGCCAGGATGTTACCAAGCACACACAAAATTCAGTTAATACTTTTCAGCATGCCATGTCATCACTGTCTTTATTTAGCTAACTAAACGGAAATGCAGAAAAAGATAATATACTCTTGGGCCAGTAATTGCTTTGGTTTCTGGGAAATGAGAAAGATACTACTACTACATTTGTGTAGATCAAGAGGGTTGAATACAGGTGATAATACTTGTCACCTGTCAGGTATGGAATTGCAGAAAGTGGAGCCCGGAGAAAGAGGGTCTGTCTCTATTTCTCTGCAGCAAGCGTCTTAGATGAGAATGGAAAACTTCGCTAATTCATGAGAAGAGTAAAGTTAGTGCAAGAACTGGGCTTCCATCCAAGCTCTAATTTAATACGGCTGAGCTTTGGGAAGCTTTGATCTGAACACTCGCTCACAGCATCTTCCTCATGACTATCTTCCTCACTTCATCTTCATTATATGTTGTTCTAGAAAATAATATAACTGGCATGTGACATTGCCATATTTTAAAATTGAAGAATACAGCTGATATAAGAAACATCTGCTCTGGAATCTGTGATGAGAATACTACGTGCCAACAAACCTAATGAAAAGCACAATGCAATTGCTAAGCCTAATAACATTTTACCTGAATGGCTGATCTTTGCATAAACACCCACCCATGCAAACACAGCATCACAGCTGGCCCAAACCCTTCTAATGGAACTGTGAAAGGAACAATTAAATGAATACGGCAAACAGCTGCCTACCGAGACTGAGTGGCTATTAGCCTCCCAACATCTCAACGTTCAATCTTTGAGACATAATGAACACTGTCTATACATAAAAATGTGATTGCAGGCTCTACAAAGTGATACATATTTCTTTATATCTAAGAATTACCTTACGTAATCTTGCAAGTTGAAAAACCTCAAAGAAATAGTAGTAGACAAACCCAATTCAGATGAACAATTGACAGCAAAAGCCTCCCTCCCAATTTTAACTCCCTTTTCTTAATTCTCCATAAGATTGTTATCAAGTTTGGGTTTGTTTTTTTTTTTTTTTTTTTTTTTTTTTCCTCCAGAGGCATCCTTCACTTCTTGGTTTTGACTAGGAGAGAAGTCTCAAAATATTATCTGTAAGCAACCAAGCATCCAGGTTCTTTCCACTCTGCACAGGTTTTAAACAGAATGGCAATGAAGAGAATCAAATTTGTACACACCAGTACACAAAAGAAAGGGATTTGGACCTTTTCTTCATAGAGTTTCTATTAAATTGTGACAAAAATATTTCTTCCTGTGCAATGTCCAGCCTTTGAGAAAATTATTAGTAGGGAGAATTATAAATACTGTAAGAAGTTTTATTATCAAAATTACATATTAAAGCATTATCCAATTCTGTTATTCAAATATTCTGAAGGCAGTTTATCAGCAAACCATTCATCAGAAAAATCCACTGTGTGTTTTTATACACATATATAGATATATATACATATAGTGTGTCTGGTCAGTGTAGTATTACATTTAGCCATATTATCAGCATATCCAACTCCCCTTTTTGTCTTATCCTTAGTGTTTAGAAGATTCAATAGCTTTCTGGTTTTCCTGAGTTCCAAAACTGCTAAACCTTTCAGTGTTCCTGATTCTTAAATTTACATTCCACACCTTCACTTTCTGCCTTGATAGGATTAATGAAGAGTCTGTACATCACACATTGTACTGGAAACTGATTACAACTGAAGTTATGAAATCAAGTTCATGACTTTACAATACAATATTGATAATGGTCTATAGCTGATTTATAGTTCATTATTATAAATAAATAAATAAATCCCTACCCTTTTAAGATATCAGTTGTTTTGTGATTTTTTTTTAGCGAGATTTGACTGGTTATTCCTTATTTTAATAAATGATACTTAGAATTATAAAATACTTAAAGCATGATAATCTTTTTCTGCATTTCCATTTAGCTAGCTAAATAAAGTCAGTGATGACATGGTAGTCTGAAAAGTATGGACTGAATTATATATGTGCTTGGTAACGTCAAAGCAGTATCACATGTGTTGCATATTAAATTGTATGAAACCACACTATGTTGCATGTTATAAGGACAGCTTGAAGTGTGATTGGGATTTATTTCATGACTTCATTTGATTCAATTTCAGAAGTGGATTATCAGTTAATATCGATAGCATTAAAAACTATCAATCTATCTCCTTTATTCTAATAAGGCATGACCAACTACACATAAACTACAATAAATTTCCTTCCTGATAAACCAAAGATTTATCTTTATGTTCCTTAAGAATTCAGAACTGACGAGGGAAGGATATAGCTCATCTGATCAGAAATCCCTAATCTGTGTTTCACTATCTTTGCTAATTCCCCAAATAATTCTGAATTACATGCAAAGTTTCACTCTTCAGTATCTTCATAGAATTTCACAGGTTACTTCTATGAACTATCTTCTCTTCCCATGATAGTTACTTCCCACTGGAACAGTCAAACCATTACCCTCAAGAGTGAATCTTGGGATAACAATAATTTTGCTCCTAACTGATGTAGAACTTATCTTGTTTCCAGATAATGCCGCTTTCTTTTCACTTATAGTGACTTCAGTATAAAGTGAAGACCTAGCTTGACCTTGCCTTCCTATTAGACTCCAGCAGAATCACACAGATCAGGAAGGCCAGTTACAGCAGGTCAAAAAAACCCCAAGATAAATACATTCTAAAACGACCAAGACAGAACAGTTCTTAGATGACTCGGTATTAGAAAACTCACAAATATTGTGAAAAGAGGGACAGATATGTTGAAAGATTGATATAATGCAGTACTCTAACTTCACCAGCTTTCTTCCTGCTTTATTTATACCTGAGTTACTCAAAGACAAATACAGATTTCTTACCATTCAATTGTTTACTACAATAATTTCAAATAATATTTAAGATTACCCCTTTTGTAAAATCAAATAGCTGTTTAAAACCAGGCTAAAATGTCCTCACAGTCTTTACAATCTGTTGAAATCCTACTGGAAATCTGACCAGCTCCTCTTTCCATGGATATGATACTACCAGTCAGTTCCAAAAGAAAAGAAAAAAATCCCACTTGTTATTTTTTCATCACTGAGTAAGCTCCTAGTGACTTGTCATTTTCTAAGTAAAACATGATCTATCTATTTTTAACCTCCATTTATGAATCAAAATAATCATGGTTTTGCTGCTATGATGATAGAAATTAGTCATACTGTATTGTTTCTGATATAAATGACTGCCACTTAGATAATTCTACAAGAAACAATTTTCTATTGTATTTCACTGAAATAGTTAAAATTTTTTCTCTTGCTGAATGAGTGTTACTCATGATTCCAGACCAAAGAGCATGTCCAGACAAAATGGGCTCAATCATACTTTTAGGAAGGAAAAACTTAGGTGCCCTATTAGCACATCTGCACTGTTTGGCACAGAATCTGCTATAACAAAATCCTCTAAGATCTGAGCTAATGAGTTAGCAAGGCCTAAAGAACAATATAAAATGTCTGCTAAACAGTAATGTGCATCCTTTGAAAATAAGACTCTTGTATCATAAGTTTAAATAGGTTGACTTGGAAGCAAAATCTTCTTTATGCTGATTCCCTGAAGTTTAACTAAGGATCTTTAAAGTGTCGGAATCTCTACAACTGGACCCAAAGACACTGATCATGTTGAAACAGATCTTTGAGACCAGATGTCAATGGGTTACATACACATATCCACACAAATCTAAGTATTACTGAGGACTTTTATAAGCTAAATAGAGATAGTTTTTAATTATTTGGTACAAAAGAGATAATTTTTAATTATTTGGTACAAACTTCTATGATCAGATGCTTAGCTCTACCCACAGTATTTAATGTTGCTTAAGTGTTTTTATTATATTGTTAAGAATTTTCTTATGGAACACTAATATTAGTATCTGCACTCAGAAAAGATCTCTGGAAACTTTTAACACAGTCATTTTAGGCATTTTAGTGAGAAGGGACCTAGCAACTAAATAGTATTGTTATTACCAAAAAAATATAGTAATTATTGAAGTGCTCAAGTATCTGGAAGAGTCAGAAAATTTAATTCTGAGAGAGAAATAGTGCTCTGGTAGGGAAAATGCCATTCAATATTCCATAAAGCTGTGAGTTGTCAGAAGCCCCATGAAAATCCTCCTTGCTGCACAGAGCACAAAGGGTATGATTGCCAAGAGAATTTTAAAACACTGTTTTAAAGGTAGAGGAGAAAAGCATCTCAGACAGAATACCACACCAACAAGAGGAACAAAAGAGATTAAGTGCAGTTGTGCTGGAACCAGCTCCTATTCTGTGTAAGCTGTTCAGGATCCATGCACAGCAAATGGATCATCTGCTTTTGCTTTTGCTTTTTTTTTTGCTCTCTCTCTGTTAGAACTTTGACACCAAGTACTGGAGATGTAAACACTTCTGGACATTGCCAGCTGGAGAAGGAACTGTAAGGAAGAAGGGTGATGCTCCAACAAATGGTATCACATACAAAGCAAGTCTTGTAAGAGAAAGTGATAAATGTAAACCAAAGCATTTTCTTTCCTATCAACTCCACCGATTCATATTTGGGTTCATACTTATGACTTACATACTTACACAAAAATATTTCAGTTACAAGTCAGATATCAAATGTTGCTCTGAGGGGTCTGTACCTCCCTAAGAAAAATAATCTCTGGTTTAATCTAAGCTGATTTATTATTATTATTATTATTATTATTGTGGAAGCCACAAGTTTCTTTAAGTTTTACATGTTAGGGATTTCCTAGACAGATTTAAATTCACTTCCAGATTTAATCTTTGGGCAATAAATGTCCATCTTTCAAAATGACACTTATTCTGTAAAATAGCACAAAAAAGTAGAGATGCAATCTTCCACATTTACTTGTGAAAATAAGGAAAAGCATGGTTGAAATAGGTAAAATATGGTACTTACATGACTCTTCAGCTATAGCAGTTGGCTTGATTCAAAGGAAAGAGTTCCACACATTGAAGCTTACTTTTACACCCTTCAAAGCAGGATTTCCTTTACACAGATTTTTGTTGTTCTCATTAGAACAATTTTATGTCATATTTTCTAAACGTCAATATCACATACAATGTTTGGAAATTTTGTATTCAAGCAGGGTACTCATGTAGTTACAATCAGAATGCACAATCCTGTTAACATCATTAGTTCTGCGAAGTTATTGACAAGTACTATTTACCCTTATCTAAAAATATTTAACCCAAATACCAAGCCGATGATTTCCACTGTTTGCTTTCAGGGAAACATCAGTTTGCTTCCTTCTTTTTGTTCCTGACTGAAAGCACAGTATTTTCTTTTAGATCCTGAGCAGCACCCACAAGGTCATTACTAGCAGAGATAGAGCTGCAATCATCCCACTCTACTTAGCGCTTGTCAGGCCACACCTGGAGTACTGTGTCCAGTTCTGGTCCCCACAATTCAACAGTGATGTGGACTGATGGGGGAGGGTCCAAAGGAGAGCCACAAAGATGATCTAAAGGCTGGAGAACCTGCCTGATGAGGAAAGACTGGAGAAGACAGGTCTCTTCATCTGAGAAGAGAAGGCTTAGGGGTGAATCTCATCACAGTATTCCAGTATTTAAAAGGTGGCTACAAAAAGGATGGAGGGTCCCTCTTCCTTAGGAGCTACACAGAGAAGACAAGTGGCAATTGACACAACTTGCACCAGTAGAGGTTTCATGTTGACATATGAAAGAAATTTTTTTATGGTGAGTAGAACCATTCACTGGAACAACTTCCCCAGGGATGTGGTAGAGTCCTCATTGCTGGAGGTTTTCCAGATGTCATTGGACAGGGTACTAGATGATCTCCCTTTCATATTGAAGGTTGGACCTGATGATCTCTTGAGGTCACTTCCAACCTGGGCTGTTCTAAGATTGTGTGACTACAACTTACATAGATCAACCTGATGTGACTGCTACAGACTGTGTTAGGAACCTTTCTGACACATTAAATCAAAAGTCCTTGTAAACAAATTTTAGATATTCTGTTAGTAATGAGAAATAGAATAGCTGGGGACTTCCTGGAGTAAATGGGTCTTACACCTGCACCACCAGAACTGCACAACTGCCAGAGAGAAAAAACAGGGTAAGACCCCTTAATATTGCAATTTTCTTTCAAAACAAATAGCTTAAAGACTGAAACAAACCATCAGCAAAAAAAAAATTCATTTTGGTTTTGTTCATCCCATTTAACATGCCACTTGGTTTTGATACAATAGAGTAGATATATGTAGAGCATAGATAATTACAGTAGAGACAGTGTAGAGTACTGCACATGGAAATGAGCACTTCAGAGAAGGGTCTTCAAAGGTCTGAGGTGTGCAATGTACCAGGCTGATAGTTAAGGTGGGAAAATCACAAATGCTTAGAAGTGAGGGCTGGCTTACTTATACAGTACAAAATTGAACAAAACAGATGGACTAGATGCAGGTGCCTAGGTGCAGGCAGTGGGGACCTGCAGGGACCTCTATCAGGAGAGTCCAAGGTGGCCCTGAACCAGTTTCAGCTAGTTCCAGATGGTTCCAATGGATCCACTGAAGGGCACAGTTGAAGGGAGCTGGTGGTTTTGTCTGAAGATGATTTCCCCAAGTCCTTACATATTTGTCTTCTTTGTTTCTCCATAGCCAAATTGGTAATTAAATTTATCGGCAAAGAATTAAGTTAAATTCCCCAACTTGAGTCTGTTTTGCCCACGACAATAGATAGAGCATAATTTTGTTTAAAGATAAGTTACTTAAATTATGTTGGCCTGAAAAATAGGGTAGATCTGATTTTCATTTTTGCCTCTAATAGGAATTTGTTCTTAAATATAAGCAGCCTAGAACTGTCAAGTTCATTATTAATAACTTGCATTTTTATAGAGCTTTTCATACTGAAATATCTGAAAATATTTTATAAATTACAGCCTATCAGTCATCCAGCTTCCTGCCCTTTACAGCATCCCCAGCAATAAAGGGTAAAGAATAATTTTGGCAATGGAAATATTAGGCATATTTCATTTAACATAATATTTTCAACTGCTTAAAAAATAAAACAAACCCTGCACTGACTGCATGCCAGGAACAAGAATTCATCACTGGAAAATTACGCCTAGTATCTTCTCAGAAAGAACATTCTGTGGAGTCAGTACATCTAGAAGCAGTAACAGGAATTGTTTAGGCTGTGCCTCCTGTATCTCTGCCATGGAGACAGCTGGAGCTCCCTGTGAGAGGAAGGAGCTTGTGAAGCAGCTGGAGCTCAAACACTGGATAAAGGAAATTTCTGCCAGATGACATGATGCTGAGAAATGACCAAGTTCAGACAACGTTCTCGTCAGTGAAAATCCCCGTCAGATAGTCCATGCATGCTGTCAGGGGTCTCCAGGGAAGAACTATTTCATAGCATGCAATAGCTTATCACATAGTTTACTAATAGTCTTCTGAGCAAATAGGTGAACTGTCAGCTTTGCTAACCTGCAGAATGCTTTCTTCATCCACAAAGCAGCAATGATACTTTCTCAGAAAGATTGGTATTTCCATCTTTGGACTGCATTCAGAATTGTATGATACAGTTTCTAATCACACACTGTGATGTAAGGCAGTGCTTTTCATGGTACCTGGTTAAAATAAGTACATAAACTTGATATTCTTTCACTGAAACTTCATATAGTAGAAATTGTTTTGAACTCTGCACTGTTTCCTTCAGCATTTTGGGGGTGGTCGTTACCTTTACATACCTCCTAGAAGAAAAAAGCACATTCTTTAACAAATTTTTAATATGTCAGAATGGGGGGTTAACAGCTTGTGACTAGGGAGTTAAAAATTATTGCAATACAGAAATTTCATTTTCAGTTTGGTTTTAAAAAGATCTATTTTACTATAATGTTTAGTATATGTCAAATAAAACAATAAATTCCATTTCTTCTTCAGGTTCTCAACAAGTGAGGACCTAAGAGTAAAACCTTTAGGCAATAGGTACATGCAAATTTCAACCTTTGCCTATAGAAAAAGAAAAAAATAGAGGATTTTAGACAGAAGATCTTCTTTTTCCTTTTGGCACTCTTTGTCTATTTAAAAGTAGCAAAAAAATGCAAAGTCACTGCATGAATAATTCATATCAAAGTCATCCTGGGCCACATTTACAGAAGCAGATTTTTTTCATTATCTTCATGCTCTGAATGTAAATGTAAATGCCCTGGTGTGGAATATGTGTCTGTGTACACTTGTTATACATTCAGTGGTTTCCAGAATATTTCCCCAGCTGTGCTGGGGACTGTACAACTAATGGTTAAAACCACAAATAGTGATGTACAGCTGTATGCAAAAGATCATTACTTTCTTTTCCTTTCACCCTGTGTTCATTACATGTGAGATATTTTCTACTTCTACTTTAGCATTTCTCTCACCTTCATAAACAGTTTCTTGTCCTCAGCAGCTCTGTTAAAGTGTAACTGACAAAGGATGCTCAGGGTGAAGAAGAAACTGTGATTAATTGAGGAGATTTCTGGGAAAAAAAAAAAAAAAAAAAAAAAAAAAAGAAGTACCTTTGCTTTAAATGCGTAAATTGAGTGAAATGTCTCAATAACAGACATATTTATTTATTATATAACCGTTTCTCCTCTAAAATAGTTCACATTTAGTTTTCAGGACTTTTGTAAAATGCTTATTAATAAGCTTATTATCATAGGCTGGAAACTTTCAGGAAAGAAGTGCTTCTCAGTCTTGTTTTGTTTCTGCAAAACATTTGCTACTGCTGACTGATGGATACAGGTTACTGATTTAGACTATGTTATTTTCCTTACATCTGATCCTGATTTGCTTGTGATTTTGAAATAAATTATTAGCTTGTACACACTACTGTAACTATTTAGACAAGTTAATGCATTCTGTCTGCTGTTTTCCAGTTATTTGTTTCCATTATCTCTTGATATTCAATTGTGGGAGGAAGGGAGGGTCTTTGTCAAATACAAAACCCAATATTTTCTTTGATGATTTAACAGGATGGTGGAATAATGAATTACTTTCAGCGAAGGAACAGTGAATAACATTCTTCCAGACCCATTGGCATCCATGTTAAATCCCTTAGGTTTACAACTGCAGATATTTTCACCAGTGTTTCAGAGTAGTCTGCTTGATTAATCGTAATTATGACTCTGCAAACACAGCAAACCACAGGTATCTTACTTCTATACACCTCTCTAACCCACTGGCTGGCTTTCCCTGCTCACTATGCCAAACCATGATCATTCCAAAGGAGCTGGTGCTACTTCAGCTACTGTTAATTTTGAATGGTTACACAGTACCAGTATTTTTACAATCTCATTGCAACCACAGATTCAGAAGCTTTCTACATAGGTATCATACAGGTACAGGAATGGCCAATAGTTATGCCCAGTATTAATTTACTCTGGGTTTCCTAGTCTTTTTCATTCTTTTTTCCTTATATCTTGAATTGCAATGAGAACACCACAGGACACAAAGCAAACTCATTCTCAAATAAGATATTTGTTGGGGAACAGGGTCTGCCGCAGTTCAGGGATGCTACTGGAAGATGAAATTGTGAAACAAGTCCATGAAAGTACACAGAATTAATTCACCAGAGAAGGTGGCTGCTAAACACTAAGCATTTTTTTTTCCTCAAAGATTTCCAGCTAATAGTATTTGGGAGGGGTTAACTGGAGCAGCTAAACACATAGACTAGTTAAATTCATCTTATAAATTTTGTTTAAAATGAGAAGACCAGAGCATTTTACAAAGAGATGATTCATTGTTAAATATTTTTTAGAAATTAATTTAGCTGTGAAAGAGCTCAGAAAAGAGCGGCTCAAATTTCCAGTCTGACAAAATCACAAAGTCTTACAGGGGACAGTGATTGCCAGCATCAGAAATAAGTGGTTCCATCTACCTGTGATGACACCAAAGCTACATCAGGGAAAATACTCCATAAAAACCACAGCTGCTTCTGCAATGTATTCAAAAGTCCTGTTAGATTATTTGAAACTCAGAGTGAAACCTGGCACTTGTTTTATGTTTTTTCTTTTCACTCTTACTGAAGAGGATAATAGCTTTTCTAGTATTTCTATATACATCAAGGTTTCTACATTAAAAAAAAATCCCTCAAACATCACTCCTGAAATAGCAGTTGAAAGTTTCACAAAATAACTTTTGGTGCAATTTATTATATATCTAAAGTAAAGTAAGTAAGTAAAGACAGTAAAGAAGGCTCCCAAGAAATTACAGGTGATGTACCTTATGTTTTCCTCAAGTTGCAAGGTCACATATAATCCCTTACAGCACAACAGCTGTTTACACTCAGTTTATTATAATGTACCACACTTTTACTCACATCAGCCTCAGTGAATATCCCTTACATAGCTTAGCAGGTCAGATTTCAATCTGTTGTGATGTGGTAATTCTATTAGATCTTCATCCTTGCATTATTTCCTCTGTTCCTTTCACTGTTTACATAATTTGGTTTCTCCTACCAGTCAATTCCATTTTCATGAGCCATCTTTCCATATGGCCAAGCTGTTTTAGTTTCCAAATGTCATAGCCAATTCCTAGATTAATATTCTTAGACTATTATAACAACTCACCTTCACCCTAAGAATAAGTAAACTGTTATTTGTCTCCTGTAAATTTTAACTTAGATAAACTATTTCTTCCTTATTTCTTCCTTCCATCTTTTACTCTTCAGATACTTCTTTCCACCTGCTTGTGACTTTGTATTGGGTTTGCACAGCAAGGTTATAGTAGCAGGTGGGCTACAGGTGTAGCTTCTGTGAGAAGCTGCTAGAAGTTTCCCTCATGTCAATAGCAGACAGCTACAAGGTGGACCTGCCACTGGCCAAAGCTGAGCCCATCAGCAACAGTGGTACTGCTTCTGGGATAATGTATTTAAGAAGGAGGAAAAAAAAAAAAAAAGCTGGACAGTAGCAATTGCAGCCAAGAGAGACAAGTGAGAATATGTGAGAGAAACACCTCTGCAGACACCAAGGTCAGTGAAGAAGGAGGGAGAGGAGCTCCATGTACTGGAGCAGAGATACCTTTACAGCATGTGATGAAGACTGTGGTGAGGCAAGCTGGCCCCTTGCAGCCAATGGAGACTAATAGTGGAGCAGATATCCACCTACAGCCCATAGAGGTTAACAGTGGAACAGATATCACCTGCAAGCCATGGAGGTTAATGGTGGAGCAGATATCCACCTGCAGCCAGTGGAGGACCCTATGCTAGAGCAGGTGGATACACAAAGGAAGCTGTGCCTTTGTGGGAAACCTATGCTGGAGCAGGCTCCTGGTAGGAGCTGTGACTCCAGGGAGAAAAGAGCACATGCTGGGGCAGCTTTGAGAGCAGGTCTTGTGACCTCATGGGGTAAGCCACAGTGGAGCAATTTGTGAAGAACTGTAACCTTGGGGAAGTACTAACATTAGAGAAGTTTATGTAGGACTGTCTCCTGTGGGTGGGGACCTCACACTGGAGCAGAGGAAGTGTGAGGAGTCCTCCCCCCAAGGAGGAAGGAGCTGACAATGTGTGATGAACTGACCACAACCCTCATTCCCCATCCTTCTGTGCTGCAGGGGGAGCTCAGGAACTTAAGCCCTGGAAGAAGGGAGGGGTGGGGAGAAGGTGTTTTTTTAAGATTTGGTATTATTTCTAATTTATCCTACTCTGATTTGATTGGTAATAAATTATTTTTTCCTAGCATGAGTTTATTTTGCCTGTGACAGTAATTGGCAAGTGATCTCTCCCTGTCCTTATCTTGACCCATGAGCCTTTTGTTATATTTTCTCTCCCCTGTCCAGCTAAGGAGGGGAGTGACAGAGCAACTTTGGTGGGCACCTGGCATCCAGGTAGGGTCAGTCCCCCACAGACCTTCACTGCTGCTTTCTGAAATGTCTCCCATTTTGTTAAACCTCTTTTTTAGCAGTTACTTTGACTTTAGATACCTCAGTATTTGACTTTCTGTTGTAAAAGTCCCCATATGTAATTATCTTTCTGTATCCTAAAGCTCTACTGGTCATTTTTTTTCCTGCAGTAAGCCTGATGACATCATGTATAATTGACATTTATTCCAACACCTTCTCCTTTCCTTTCAATCAGCTTCCAGCTTCCCTGCAGTGAATATCCGTCATTGGTATTCTCTCAATTTCCCTGTTTTTTATTTAAAAAAAAAAGTTTATCAGATTCCATCTGCTTCCCAATGTCCTGGGTGAGCCTGTGACAGTAAGTTGGGATGACCATGCCTTGCACTTCCCATTTGGATGCAGGAGCTCTGGTCACCATGAGGCAAAGGCAGTTTTCTTTATAGAAACCTCTGGTTGCAAGTTTATCTCGCTGCAGTAACCCTGGCCCACTTTGCTTTGCCCCTGACATGTTCTTTTGCCACACTGAGCAGTAAGAGCTCCAGATCCATACAAAGATGCAGCATACGAATTTCAAGTGAAGACTTTCCTGATCAAGCTTCCCACACCGAGTCATATAGCTCTTCTTCAAATATATTTCTTCTCAAACAATGGGGGTTTGTTCCCATTTTACTTCCTCTTTACAGAGTATTTTTAAATGGTCTGTTTTAATCACACTTCACTGACTTTAACAAAGGAAGGAAGACTTTAACAAAGCCAAACATATTTACAGAGACTCCCTTACCACTTCAAATGAGGATTTAAGCCTGAGACAGTTCTCAGTTATTGGGACCTATTGGGACAGCGTTGCTGCAGACCAATGGAAAAGGGCTGCTGGCAACAGCAAGCACTTGAGACCGGAGGGATAAGGGGATATTCCCATTTCTGCTCCCAGACTTTCTTCCTTCATTTCTCAGGCAAAACTTGGAATCCGAGCTGCTCCTCAAAACAGCAACAGATACCATTTTTTCCTATGAAAGTACTCCACATGATTTGATTACCTGGTCCTTCAGGAACTTTTTCTTCACTGAAATAAGAGGGAATAGTTTATTTTAAAGAGAATAAATAGTTCATTTAGAAGCCAGCTCACGGTCAGGTCAAAATTCAGTAATTCTCTGAATTCTTTGCTAAGGAGTTTCACAGTAACATTGCACCAATTAGAATAGAAGGAAAGGAGGGGTGGTTCTTTTGGTTATTTGAACATGCAGGCAGGAAGCTCTAATGTTAAATGTCAGTGTTGTAAGTTATTTTATTTACAAGTGAAGTACTCTACTTTTGATTTCAACTGCTCAATTTAATGACCAAATATTAAAAGCACACAACAGTAAGCTCACTGTATTATACAAAGTATCTCTATCAATGAAGTGTATAAATAACCCCCCCAAAACTAATGCTAATTAAAAATCTGTGATTTTTTTTTTAAATTGCATAGAAAAGACACCTCATTTTTCATGTTGTATGCTTTCTATGTAGCTTTTTGCTTTATTCTTTATAGTGTTCAGACATCACTTGTTCCACATGATTAACAGCAAGATGGCATCTTCAGGTATAAAATAGAAAGTATCTCTTATGTCATGTAGGTAGGGCAGATTATCCCATAAACATTGTTTTGGTTTCCATGGTTACTCGGGGGATGCTAGCATTTTTCTTCCACAGCATTGGTTGCCAAGGCTACAACAAGTTGTTACAAAATATAGCAGTCAGAAGTCCAGATTTCAGGGATGTAGTTCTGCATTCAGCAATTGTAGTAAATCTCACTTGATGCAGCATTTGAATCCTGAAGACATTCTCAGCAGTGCTTTTCCTTGGGTTAACCAAGTTACTAAGTTTGCTATAGAAGGATAAAATGCTCACTGAAGCTATCAAGCATATAAAGACTGACATAGCTACATTGCCTGAAATACAGTACTTGGATACCTCTGGCAAAAGATGGGAATGTGCTGATCCTAATTACATTATTCTCAAATAGAATCCCAACACAAATCAATGAAAATTGAATCAGAGCAGAATGTCTTCTACATTTAGGGCCAATATTACCTTACTAACAGGAATAATCTCATGCAGTGTACAATAGCTACTTGTTAAAAAAAAAAAAAACGAGTGTTTGCAAATGTCTGTTGTGTTATACAAACTGATAAAATGAGACAAAACAACCTAAAAACACAAAAAGGGACAAAAAAAGTTTGTGAGCTGAGCTAGGTTTATATTTTCCATGCACAAAACTCTAAAGGCAATTTTCTGTGGATGTTTATGTGTCTAGGTGTCTGAACTGTGGGCAGAATACACATCTGAAGTAACTAAACTGTGTTCAGAAACACAACCCTTAATTATCTGCATCAGATTGCATGTAAAATACAGATGCTAACTGTAATTTTTAACTTCAATATATAAAAAAAACCCCTCCTGTATTTTGACAAGTGTTGTCATCTAGGATTTTCACTTATTTCAAATTGATAGCTGCACTTTTTAGACACATATAACCTCATAGAAACAAACTGCTGAAAAGAAATCAATTCATATTGTGCAAGAACAAAAATAACCCCTGAAATGTACCATAACACATGAACTGACCCTAGTACTTATAATATTTATTTTTAAAAAGACAGAGCAAAATTTAAATCTGATTGCACAGTCTTGTTTTTCAAACCCAGACAAGAAATTTTCAGTCATTTCTTCATATTATTAACAACATATTATTTACAATAACTACTTTAAATGCACAAATGTAGAGAATTATTAGGAAAAAATATAAATAGCTTCATTTCTTAAACACACATTATCCTAAATTCAGATACAGTTAATGTACAATCTTACCATTGCTTAGGAACTTAGAATAATTTCCAGAGACTGAGAACTTGCCTTTTAAAATATTACACTGCAGTTTCAAATGCTTGGCCATTCTTCTGCTGTGACATTACAGAATCTGTGAGAAGAGTGTCATTATCCACGGAACAAGAAAGGGTTTTACATATGCTTATATATTTATTTCTTTTCTGTCTAATTGCCTATTTGTCTTTTTGTAAAACTGATTTCATTGACCCATTACAGAGTTTGCCTTTTCAGTACATTGGTTGATTAAAAATGCTGGTAGTCAGCTGATTAAACAACTGCATGAGGAGATTTGCAAATTTATAATCATAGTACTTTATTTAGGAGTAAATTAAATCTGAGCTGAAATTTAATCAATAGTTATATTCTATTAACTGTAGTTGGGGACTGACTTCTTAACCTAAGGCATTAAAATAACATCTGGAATTCATTAGTAAGTTACGAGCTTTATGTGGGAGCTGTTCCCCAACAGAAAAGCCAAGCAGAAAATGTTCTGGTAATGATGTGGTATTAATATAAAATATGAAGCTAAATCTTTGCTGTCTCTGACTGTCTAGAACATGAAAATCCAAACTGGGCATTTAGCTGTGTTAGGACTATGTTAGGATGCTTTTAAGTCCAGGATTTTGTTGTGACTTGCTACTCAGGAGCTCTCTGAAACCAGGTTTATGGAAGACTTGCACTCTAATTCATGAAACATGCTTCAGTGCATCAGAAAACAGTTGCAGAAATAATACTGTAGATATTGTAACAGAGACAATATACTGCAAAAATTCATCAACATGGTAGAAAATTATATATAGCAAGAAAATGCTGCCCAGTTCATGTTGTGGGTGTTTAGAAAATCAGACTTTTCTGATGCCATTTCTTTGAAAATTCAACCTCCCTTTGCTCTCTGTCAGCTATCAAGTGGTGTGAGTCTGCAGCTATCAGGCTTTGTACCTTCTTACCAATGGACAGTATGGAAACTAAGAGCTAACACTGGGTTAAAAGGAAGCTGTGTATTCAGGGACTATAAATACACAGACACCACAATCAGCTCACGAATCCTGGGCAAAACGTGGCTCAATGCCAGGTGGGTATTAAGGCTATAACATACACTTTTCTGTAGCCATCTCTTCCCTAGCCTGCTTTAATATCCTGTCCAAGTTGTTTGGGGTTTTTTTAATTTATTTTATTTTGCAAGGGCAGCCTAGCAGGGTGATTTCAGGTCAACCATCCATGCCTGCCTCCTCTAAGCCTGGACCAGAGCTCATGGAGCCAGCTGAGAAACCAGAAAAGCAGGGGAACCCTGTCATGTTAGTATAATTAAATGTGTAAACTATGACAACATGTTTTATTCCTCTGCTTCCAGAGCTGACTTGTTTTCTGATGTGTTTTTAAGGACTTTAATGCCAGGGAAACTATTGCAGGCAAGAGAGATGAACTTCCACAACACAAGTGAAAATTGTGGATCTGCGAGGATCAGGAGAAAGAGTCCCAGTCCAAGCCCCTGCCAGTGCTGTCTGCCCCCTCCCAGCCCCCAGCTACACTGAGGCCTCAACACCCACCTTGGAGGGTGTCAGCACCCTGTCCTGCCCCTGCCACAGCCAGCATGCGGGGCAATGCAGGTTCTCTCCACTTCCTCTGCCCTCACCTCACAGGGCATCATGGCTGGTTGGTACCACTGTGCTTGGGGGACATGCTTGGGGAGACATGCATGACGCTGTTGGTAAAGCAAGGTGTGCACAAGCCTCCTCCATGGTACTTCACCAGCCTTGGCCCCTGGGTGCCTGGGCCTTGCTGAGCAGGGCATTGAGTCCTCTGGGGCATGGTCAGTTGAGGTGGGGGATGTCATCATGCTCATGTAATAGGTTGCCCATGCCCTACAGCCATGGGGCTGTCTCTCTGCTTGTTGTGACGTGTAAGTGAAATTGAGATCACTGACAACATTTTGACCTAGGAGAGGCTTAGGGAAAGAGCATCAATGCTTGCCTTTAGATTAGGAGCCTTGATTCAATCCTGGCCTTAGTAAGCAGCTCAGGAAAGCTCTTCATTAATTCTGACTTTGAAGGGCCACCACGACATGGCAGCATCTTAAAATATTGCCGTAATATTTTAAAGGAACTATTCTCAGCATTCCCAAAAAGCCTCTCAGCAGTAATGCAAGACTTTAAAACATGAGCATGAACTCTCATGAAATCTAAGCCAGAAAATTTACCACTTGATTTATTCAGTCATGTTCCCAAATAACTGAAAGCTCATAAAATCTTAAGATACTTATTGCTTTTTATGGCAAACTCTCAAACATACCATCGGGAGAGAGAATTTGCTGTGGGTGTTCCTATTTTTGATTTTGAAATGGTTTTATGTTTGATTAGACTTATAAAGGAAATGATTGCAACATAGAAATCCTCTCTCATAGTTTCCCATTTTCATTTATTTATTTATTTATTAATGCTAATATTTCATACAGTGAATCACACAGTATTAGCAAGTAGTCCTCTTTTGGCCCATGTATGTTTTGCAAGAAGTGAATCTGATGTTAAATTCAATTATTCCACCCATTTTAAGTGATTTGGAGTACTCCAGTGTTAAGATGATTGGCATGCATTCTGAAAGAACACTGTTTCCCTTGTGTTATTTCAGCAGCTAACAAATACTAACTCTGCCAAAAGCATCTTAAAAACAAGCTAGACATGCCAGCACTGACCCTGTACCTCCAGATTGAGGACTGTTGAGATTCAGAACTTTAGTTTGTTGTAAAACTAAGTAGCAACACTTCTGAAATTGGAAATTTGTACTTGCATCAACTGAATTCAGGTAAGAATGTAAGTTCAAAACTTGAATACAATTTCTTTCTTCCCAAAGTGCAGAAATTTCAAAAATGAGAAGACTTGGTTTAGTTTTATCTATAGAAACTAAAGGAAGTATTGGTGTGCTGACTCCTATCTCATTTACAGTTATGACAAGGACTGAGTTTATATCTCAATTTAAACATAGCATAATGAGCTATTTCTTATTAAGAGATTTTTTTTTTAAATTTATTTTTCCCTTTTCCCCCTAATAAAATTGTTCCGTAAACACCTGATTTTCAGTTCTCATGATCTCTGCACACTTGCAGTGATTATCTACTTAAGAAAATGTTTGTCAAGTCTCAACCCAATAATATTTGTAAAGTGCTGCTTCTGAGACAAATGGACAAACAATGATTTAATTGCAAAAAATTACCACATTGATATCTCAAACATATAATTAATGAAAACCAAACAACTAGAAAATCAGCATTAGTCATTCATAGCATATTGTTTGTTTAGTCCATTAACATCTTAATCTGGCAGGAGAAAAATAAGTATCTTTATAGTAGCAAAAACATAAGGGTCTTGGGTATGAAATAGCATTGAGTTAGCACTGGCCAGCAAACAAGTGCTCTTGCACGGCCAGGGTGAGATGGTGGCAATGCCAGGACAACACACCTTACAGTTCTACAGCTGTCTCAGTATTTGTGCCATACTTTCACCTGATAAAGATACAAACTTTATGCCCTGTGCTTCTGAAAGCTCCAAGCTTTCAGAATAAGGGTATTGACTCCTGGATTATCAACTCTATAATATAGCATTTAAAAATAATGTGATTTTCCTCTTTTTCTTTCCATATACTTCTATAACTTTGAAATATATATATATTTAATGTTTCTTTCAAGCCTTCCATTGACTTATTTCAAATAGTTGGGCCTTGACTTGTGATTCTGTCAGGGAGACAGAATTTCATATAGTCATATGAGAGGCAATAACATTGCTGGACACTACTTCATGGGTTTGTCTCTTCAAGGGACATGCTTCTGAACAGCCAAAACCCTTTGACTTTTTTTCCTTTTCTGCCAACATACAAGTTTCACATTTTTTGACATGTACAAGCATTACATGTCAATGTAATGAAGTAAAAAATCATGTTCTTGCCTTTATACAAGCTTGAAATTATTTTTCCATTGGCATGGGACACAGTATAAGTAAATTGCAACTTGGAATTACTGTAAGTGTACAGAACAACAATCACAAGGGATCTTGAGATTTTTGATGGCTTTCCAGACATATGGAACCAATTTATTATTGGCTGTTTGTATGCTTCTTTATTTGTCAAATATACCAAAAAACATTCCAACTACAAACAGGTAATTTGAAATGACACTTCTAAATTCTGTAGAAAATACTGTATTTCTGCTTTGTTAAGTAAACCTGCATCCCTGGATGCTTTCTGAGCCTTTTCCTGATATTTATAACAAGACAAGGTGGTTGGAATAGATTCTTTCACTGAGAATATTATACAGCTTTGAACGGAAGAAATGGAGAACACATTTACACATCAAAATACCTCTGTACATAGGAAATGAGTTATTTTGCAGTCATACTTTCTTTCATAGCCTACTATGAAAAAGATCACTTGCTTCATAGCTACTTGCTTACTATGTAGATTTCCTAAATTAATTATTTACTCCCAGAACAGTGTCAAGTCTGGTTTTGCATAGCACAATAAATCTACCAAAAAAAAGAGAGGAAATTACATTCTCTTACACTTTTATTATGTCGCCTCATCTCTGCATATGTAAGTATGCACATATTTGTGCATATGGTTAGGAAATATTGAACAATCCAAAATAGCTTAATAAATCTGTAGCTGCATTTTCTTTTCAGATGTAGTCAATAAAAGTCATCATAATAATGTACAGTACCAATGGCTGGACCTGATACAGTCATTTGTCAGTAATTTACCAGTGCCCACTACTGATTAAGAAGCGATCATTTTGTTGTCTCACATACTATGACAAATGCCAATCTGTTTTGACATTCCATCAGTGCTAGTTTTTGGAGTTACATGCAGTTTGAATACTTCTTTGCATGTGGCTCCAGCCATGATCAGAGACACTATGGCAATTTTCCATGCTCAAAGCTGCTGCATAGTCACTGTCATATAACTACCTGCTTGGAGGATAAACTAGATTATGCTTTTCTCATTCCTACTTTCTAAGTATGCAGTGTGTCTGTCTGATGAGAAGTCCTAATGTACCCTTCTTCTTAAATCATATTCATTTGAATGGGAGTAAGACTGGATGGTGAACTTTATAAAATTTAATTTTGTTTTGGTGACAAATACAATAAATTAACCATATGTCCTATATTTACCTGCAAAAATAATTAATATTCTGTATGTTGAAAAGGACATCTGCTGAATTATTTTTGGCTGCATACATTGATTGCCCTGTAAGAAAAGGCAAGAACTTTCCGGTACACATTAATCTAACATTTACAGTCTAATCTTATTAACACAAATTAATTAGATACAGTTGTCCAGGAAGGCACAGTGAGAGAGTGCTGAATCTAATAAAACCTTCCAATACTTTACTGTTGTGTACTGTGGTGTATTTTTGCATGAATGTGTCTGTGTTAAAGAAACCTAGCACTGCAAATACCATTTGAGAAACCATTTTAGTTCCCTTCACCTTTGAGGCTCTAATATGATTATGTACCAATTTAGTGGACAAAGAATTTGAGAGTCAAAGTGGATCCTATCTCCATTTATACTATGTCTATGATATCACCTGCCTCCCATTCAGTAATGCCTTCCTAAATGTTAGTATAGTTCAGGTTAGACACGGTTTGCAATAGCAGCTAAGCAGCTTAGGTATTTATGTGTCTTTAAGAAATACTGTACAGAGCATTTTCCAGTATATAACTGGAAGGAGCACTATGGGTGACTCACTAGTGCATCTTGCAACATGTTTCTTCTTATTCTTTAGCTGAAATATAGTTATCTCCAATTTTATGCAGTGTCTTTAAAACTATATTTATACAACATGTCATATCTTGAATGTGAAAAACAAAATTATAATACATTACCGGGACAGAACATGAAAAGAATTGGTTGTATAATGTGAAGAGAATTGATTGGATAGACTAAAACAGGCCATAAAAAAATTAACTGAATTGAACCCCACATGCAAGAAGGTTGTTTCTGGGTGAACTAGGGAATATTATAGTCTTGCAAGTGCAATATCAGAGTTTTCTTTTCAACTTTTCTCTAAAGATCAAATTGGATCTCAATATAATTCTGTGACAAGGAACAAAATGGTAAGTTGTAAGGTCAGTTCCTGAGACATTTCAAACAACTGTCCTTTGTTGTATTTTTTTCAGGACAGTGTAACAGTTTATGCCCATCCAGCCATCAAAAAAACATCATAAAGCTGCTAGCTTACTCCTACTTCCCTCCAGAGGGAGTGGGAGGAGAAAATACAATAAAAAAAGCCCCAAAACAATTCAGTAAGTTTTTCATAGCACAACTCATAAGATAGACTACATCACCAAGCATTAGAAAGCCAGGTCTTTCTTCACTTGTAATTCAGTAGATTAACTCATATCAGAGAAAGAAGGATTCAGGCCAATAACTAAAGCCAAAGTTTTTTTTAGAGGTTCTGCTTCTACTGCTATCTCTACTCAGTTCATACTGTAACTGTTAAAATAAACTTTTCTTCATACGTCTGTTCCAGACAACATTATTAGAATCATTACTGGTCATTTGCTGAACTTGGAACGGAGAATCAAATTTCATTAATCCATTTTTCTGAAGCACTGACCAGAGAACTTAAATGTCAATAGATGGAAACTTGCAATGCTACTTTTTAAAAGACATTTTCAGGGGAGAATCCATAATCAATTAATGAAGGAAGTATGCAGCAAGGCTAATAATCTAGAACATGCTTTCTGTAGCTATAGGAGAAGTTTAGGATTTCCTCACATTTAGCTCAGCAATAGAAAGGAAAGGTTTCAGTAGAAAAACCTTTTAATAATTGCCTCAATAAGAATAGAATGTATATTATAGTCAGACTTTATTTTAAGTAAGCTTTATTTTGTTTCCTTGGAAATCTCTTTAAAAATGTGAAGGCAAAACAGATACCACACAAAAATTTAGATGACAAGACAAACCGAAGGAGAAATTTCTGATAAACTAATATACCGTGTCGAAACCTGCTTTAAAAAAACCCCACTTCTGGGAGAAATAAGATCTGTTGGTGTTATTTTACCAGCTATTTATACCTCCTGAGGTAGGAACCACTTTAAATGACATTAAATCCTGTATTAAGTCTTGCTACATCTTTTTACACGATAATTAACTTCACTTTCTTTGTTTACCATGTGCGTAAAACTCATGTGGACTTGGTCTTACATGCCCTTTTGCTTATAAACTGTAAACAAATTGTCAGTGAGCAAGCTCATCAGTTTTCATGTGGCTTGTGAAGCAAATCCTTACCTTAAAATCTTAAGTTTTATCTTGCTATTCAGGTATTTTAAAATTTTTGTCATGAATTTTAATCTAATAATCTAATAAAATCTAATTTGTTCATTAATAAATCAAATTAATTCAAGTTTCATAGCCTTATTTCTGGAAAGAGAAAGCAGATTTCACTAGGCTATTTTAATATATTCTTACAGAAAGAGCACAGGACTTTGGTGGCATAGTTACTGACCCTAGTAGAATTAGATTCAGTTGTATAAAGCACACAAAACAATGAGCATACTTCCAGTAATGTGGAAGATAAACATGATTTGGGAAGCCAGCTACTTAAGCAATCCTGGGACATCAACTTCTCTCTGTTGCAGTATTTGATATTTACAGTAGTAAAGTTAAACATCATTCCATAGTAATTTTGCACCAATAATTCTATTTATCACATTGTCACTCAATTACTCCCCAAATTAACTTTGTTGATGTAAAAGTACTGCAAATAATCCCTCATACTGGCAAAAAGGTGCAAAAAGTTTTCAGTTACATATCCTCAGGAAATGTTGAGTTGCAGTACTGAATGCAACACTTCATTGAAATATCTCAGCTTGACCATATAAAAATGAAGGCATCAAAATCACAGTCATTTAACAAAAAATTTGACTAGTATAAGGCAGCATAGACAAAATCATCAGGCTTTTACATGGACTTTATTATGCTCCAACTCAAGTAGAAGTAACATTGTAGTGGGAAAGCTTATTCCATTTGTATTCAAACGAAAACTCCATTTGAAGCAAATTAATTCAAAATCATTGGTATAGCCTCTGGTCTTTAGGTTTGAGATTTTAATCTGTGCATAAAATAGTTTAATAAAATCACTGTGTAGGATATTTAAAACAGATAAAAATATCTGTGATTGAATGTGAGACATTTTTTACCAAATAGTCAAACAAGGTATGAAACATACAGAAACACATGATTTTGGATATCAGAACTGACAAAAAAGAAAAAAAAAAAGAAAAAAAAAAAGAGAGATTGGTAAATAGAACTAATAATTCATACAACTAGTCTTATATGCAGATCAGGACAGCCTAGCAACAGCAGCTAATAATCACTGACAGCATGTTTTATAGCATCCTGACCTGATTTTTCAAGCATCACTATTAATCAGATGCATTAAGGACTTCCCAAGTACTGTTCTTAGGATAGAGTTTGTTAGATCCTCAAGACCAACTCTTTGGTGTCTATTCCCACCTGGTGACATGAAATGCTTGCTCTGCCATTGCTTTGGGAGTTATCAGTCAGGGTCAAAAGAGCAATCCTGAGCTGCTCTGGGGAATGAGCTTTCCACAGAGATACACTGATTTAACAGAAATTGTAAAACTTTGTGAATCAAAAATCCAATATTGTTTAAAACTTAACATGTGAGCTAAGGCAAGCAAACAAAAAAGCATAAAAACTGTCCAAGTTCAAAATGTCAGTGTCTATACCAGCCATTGTGCAGAGAGATAAAAAAACCCCCTTTCAAAGGTACTTATTAAGATAAACAGTTTGATAAACCTATTAGTAAGACAAGCCCATGGAGTTAGAGCAAGAGAGGGAAACTTCAAGGTCTCTAGGGTTAGGAAAAAACAGAAGATAAAAGTTCATATCATTCTTTTCACAATAAGAGTAGTTGGTTTGTTTGTCCTTTTATTTGCTTCCAGAGATAGTAAAAGTTGACATATTGAGTAAAGTAAAAAAATATGTGACAGATTGGCTGTGAAGAAAAACAAAATGTTATAATCTCAGTTTTCCAGCTTGCAAAGACATACCAGTCTTATGGGCTAGCTTTCACTAGAAACTCCATTTGCTTACCTACAACAAACTCAAATAAATGTACAAATTTAAACAGAAATGTAAAGGAAACCTATCAGAAAAACCGAACTTTAAAGCATAAGCCCATAAAAATCCACTGGCTGGGTAAATGCAAATTTTGAAAGTAAATGTCATGTTTCCAATGAGGTTCTTGTGTTCTTGTCATTCAAATAATATTGCAAAGGTCACTTTAGTGAAATTTCATACCTGAAATATCTATATGCATTTTTTCTTGCTAGGTTTTAGAAACAGCCCTCCAGTCACCAAAATTGAGTTATATTAAGGTCCCATGCTATCTAAGGAGTATAAAAAATCAAACTAACAGGAAATATATTTCATACTACTGGAAAATACAATAAACATACAATAAATACTTACAGCTGAGATGAAATTCAAGCCTTTTGAGTGAATACACCAAAAGAGATTGGTACTTATGGATAGAACAAATTATTCACATCAGATGCATTCTCCTGAAAGGAAATATATCAATCAATAACTACAAGTCTACAGAGATAGTGGTTAAACTGAAGTCTGAATATCCATAGATTTCAATTCAATGTGTGGAGGATGTGACCTTCCTTCTGTCTCTTTTTCAGGGTGAGAAAGGTCAACAACCTTGCTCCCTCCAGGCCTACTTTACAGTAGAAAAGTAATCATCATGCACTTCAGACAGTAAAATACTCTTAGTGATAAAAATGAGTATTCATGTTTTCGAGTGATGCAGCTGAGGTGAAAACCAAATGGCACAGCTGAAAGATTTTGAAGAAGGCCTTAGTTTGATGAACAGCATCTTTTACTCTGCGAGGAAAAATTAGATAAGCACAACATGCTAGTCATCCAGGATCAACAGAAGAGTAAATGTATTAAGATATTCATTGAGTATTTTTTCACTTATGTGGTTGCAGCCCAGACATTAAACTGGAAAACTGTGTGTTGAAATGTGGTTCTTGTTGCAAGGCATTTGTGCACAGGAGGGCTTTCATAAGGGCCTAATAAGCCTGGCAGTTTTAAACAGGTACCAGGCAGACTCTGAGGAGTGATGAAGAATGGGTGAGTGCCTAAGAAACATGTTCCCAAAGAGGCTGACTAAATAACTTTGATGGAGGCTGAATGCTTACTGACTGTAACAGCAGTGTTAATGGAGAAGAGGAAAGTGCCTTAAATATACTCATACTTTGCCTTACTTAGGAGTAAAGGAACCATTTGTATCACTTCTGAAAATAGATACCTACCTTCTGGAGTCATTTTAACAGACTGAAGAAAGTCACAGTTATTAAGCTTCAGCAAAGCTACCTGTCTGGATTTTGTATTTTTTCCTAAAAAAACCCTTCCATGGTCTAGAAAGAGAGGCAAGGGACAACACTTCAGTGTTGACATGATTTTAAAAAATACGTGATGGACCCAAACTATTCTCTGTTGCTAAATAAACCATGCAGACTAGTCTTCTGAGGAAGTCTCAGTATATCTAAACCAGGTATCTTAAATCCCTTTAGATGGGAAGTTAAATATGTTTAGTGTGCACAGTACTTGGCAAAGAAAGTCTCCTAGTCAGTGTTTTATGCCAGTCACAACACAGTTTCAGTATCTTTTGGGAACTCCTGGTGCTTCCATAGCAAAAGTTAAGCATCTGCCAAAGCCCAGTAGTATTCACTAGAGAGGGAGGTGGTTGTTTAAGTCAGGAAAGAGCAAATCATGTCTTTGAGCTCCAGATTTGAAGTTTCTACTTTCTGTTATGCAGTGGTACTCTACTATGCCAGCAGTATTTTTTATTACTATTTCAGAATGTAGTTTCATTCACTATCTCAAGTTTCATGAGATTCCAAAGGATACTATTTTCACCAGTCTTAGGATGCAATATACTCTTGTCTTCCTTCATACTGGCTTCTATCTTCTACTTGTATGACCAGAAGAAAAGGGGCTGGGATTCTTTATGCATGACTACATGTGTCTTTGACTCACAAAGTGTTTCTACACTACTGCTGGAGCAAGAAAGGTCTTTTGAAATTATATGTTTAAATATGTAGGAAAAAAGTTTTAGTGAAAGGATGCCAATACCAAAGTTTGTGCTTTCTATTGATACCAGAAAATATATCCCAGTGTTCAATCATATTGCTGTATCAATATAAAGATAAATCAAATATATAAGTAGCTACAGATATAAAACTATAGATTATGAAGATTATATAGATAATATTTCTAGGAAGGGTGAGGAAGAAATTATCTGAACAAAGCCTAAAAAATATCTAGAGGCTTGTAACTGAGATTGTTCTTGATCAATTTCTGAAAAAGAAACAAATAAAAAATATGTATCAAGTCCTAGTAAGTCAGAAGTGTTAGACAGATGGAATTTTTCTTAAAAACAGAGGTGTCTGCTAGAAGTGTTTCCGTAGATTACTGATAGTGCAATTATTTTTCTTGTTCACTGCAGGGAATCCTGCCTAGCTTTACAGAGCAGAAAGGAACTGTTTAACATGTACTGCAGATTCTCCACCAGAATTGATGAACATGCTGAGCCGGAAATGTAACAAATTATTCCTTTGGAGCTATTATTCCCTTTGAAGCAGCTTCCTCTACCCCACCCTTTTTCTTCTACTCTCCTTGTGCTCTTTCTTCCCTTGAGACTTTCAGTTCATCTCTGTCAGAAGTGACTGAAAGAATCCATTACTAGTTATTTCAGAAGAAATTGTAGCATCTTGCAAAAAGAAAAAAAAAAAAAAGTTTTTCTACAAAAATGTAGGAATCAGAAATTAATTGTGCCAATATAAGCATAACTCAGTACTTCTGGTGTGGAAGAAATGTGCTATGTCAGGAACAAGATTAGGAAGCAATAAGCATAACCCATTGCTTCAGGGTCTTTGGTAACAGCCTCATAGCTTGTCTCCACTGATCCACTATGACAAATTATAACAATGTCACGGTTTAGGGTCAGGGCAGCCCCTTAGACCTAACAGACGCTCTCTGTTAACCCCCCTCCCTCCCCAAAGGG
>JANHGN010025686.1:0-39313 GCA_024605025.1 Megaceryle maxima | reverse complement strand
CTGCATATCAATCCTTAGTAGTAACTCTAAACACGGGGTGTTATCACTGCCAGCAGCAGACACTGTCTGTGAAAACAATCTGCTAACTTCAAAAAGTTCTGTTAGTTAGAAGTACTGAACTGAAAAATAAAATCAATGAACAAAAATAGTTGTTTTCACTCAAACCAAGACAAACAATTATCTTAATAATATTATTTTATTTTTATCATTGATTTTTACCTGATTCTTGTGCACATGGAAGAGAACATGTGTAGTCCTGAAGATAGGATAAGGTCCTATAATACTCAAACACAAAAATAATCTAGGGAAAAGCATTCTAGCTCTTGAAAAGGGGCAAGCTTTACTAAAATTAACAATTTGAAGTAAAAAAGGTAGCAGCAATGAAAATGGAAAGGAGAGGAGAGGAGAGGAGAGGAGAGGAGAGGAGAGGAGAGGAGAGGGGAAAAAGGGGAGAGGAAAGGGGAAAGGAAACTGCCACAACAGTAGTTTTGAAATTCAGTGATGAGGCTTTTGAAGCTCCAAATAATCTTTGGGTTATGGAGATGCCAAACAAAACTGTCTTACAATTTACCCTATTTTGATTTTGCATCTTCCTATAACAGAACAACTGCAAGACCACACACACACATATGAAGTAATAATAAAAAAAAATCAGAACAGTGTAAATTAAACAATAACACCCTGGATGAAGCAAATTAGTCACTTCTTCCTTTTCAGGCTTTATAAAACCAGTCTATGAAATAAAATGCAATGCCAGAATGTACAGCAATATAGAAATGAATGAGAGGTCTGTTTCCCTGATAAAATACTTATTGTCTACTTTATAAGGAAATATATTTACAGCTGAGGAAATACATCCATAAATATTGAAGGTAATAGCATCCTTTGGTCATTTGCTGTGGCAAAGATCAGTTTCAGAAAAGCAAGCATTCCATTAAATTGATAGCTGTGTTTTCCTTCTCAAAATCTGATTAGAAAAAGAAGCAGAAATAAAACTGTGGTTGCCCATCCTTTGAAATACAGCATTTAAATAGACCTTGAAAAAGCTCCTATTTCTGGGTGAAAAACAAATGCTGATAAATCTGACTTTCTCCACAGTGAAATTTCTCAAAGATAGCCACATCACTGAGACAAAAGGTAAGACTATTCCTAAAGGCAGAAGATAGAAATCGATGGGCATCTGACATCCTGTGGTGTGGAAAAGGCTCTGGTTTTGAATACTTTTGATTTGACTATAAGCTCTGTGGCATCCAGCAGTACACCTGTTTTCAATGCCCACTGAGTGCTTCTGTGTTGGTCAGATGTGAGGATCTTATCCATGGTCCTCTTGAAACCAGCAGTAAATGTGGTTGGGAAAAGGGAGGCTGACTCATTGTTACTGTGTAAAATCACGTCTTTGTCTCCAGACAGCTACTATCTGGTCGTCTCATGGCTGCCCAAAAGTGATGACACCATCCTCTTCTTTTACTGTGGAGGATAAATGTATGCAAAGTTTGACAGACTGACAGTTGATGGATTTATCACTTACTACAAGGATTTCTTTTATTCTCATTTCCAGCTTCATCAGGATTACTCACCAAGGCAATCTAGCTGGGCCATCAGCTGTTCAAAATAAGTAACTTCCAATACTTTTCCATGCACCAGACTCAAATAAAACCTCACTATCATGTTAATACATATCATCAAAATTATGTCTCATAAGTCTGAACAAGTTTCTATTGTACTAATCATGTACTACCTAGGTCTGTGAAGTAGATTCATCGCTTAGTGTATATTCTGTAGCATTTAGTAATTGAATGGAATAAAAATATTACAAAGAATTCCACCTAGCAATGTCTTCTTATCAAAAACTTCACTTTTCAGTGGTCAGTGGAATAGTTTGGATACACAAGACAGTTTGGACAGACAGTAAGGTGGGAGAGAGAGAGAACAGTACTAGTCCCAAGAACTATGTGAAATACACAGTAGGATTTTCTTTACCTTAGCAGGAGATGTAAAATAATTCATATCCAATAGAGCCATCTTGGTTTGTCTGGCCCAGGCACCTATGTACTCAGCAAAGCTTCAGGGATATCCTTTCTAATGAATAACACAAATGATTACTTTACAGCACTTCTGTCTTCATTCTTAACCAAGAACTTGCTTCCAGGTCACACAGATAGGCAGCTTGTTCAATGGGAAAAAAGCTCATACAGAGAAAGCACCAACCTATCTTCAGCTCTGCATCTACCTGTCAGTGATAAAGTCAAAATTTCTCTTAGCCCCCTTCTGTGGAGAAGAGTGATAGATCATTAGACCCTTATGTCTGGCAGTCCTACTAGCTGTGTATTTGCCATTTCCTGACTACAAAGGAGCTGATCTCACGAAAGGATTCAGCATAAAACCCACTTGCAATCGCTATGGTCTCTCAGAACAAAGACAACTTGTCAAAACAAGAAAGAAAAAGCTTGAAGTCTTTGATGCCATGGAAACTGAACAATTAACAAATGTACTTTTTCTTACTTCAGCTAGAGCTGCACTTGAGTCAGTCTTTTAGCAGAAAACTCTAAAAACCATCCTGTGACTTAAGTAGTGGAGGGGTGGACAGAATATACAGAAAAGAGTTATTTGGAAAGCACAGAAGCAGGGCAAATGACTCAGGAAAGAAGGGGGAGGTTGGTCAGAGAGAATTTCAGGGCTAGAAAGATAAGCAAGCTGACACCTCAGAGGTTTTACGTAACAGCAACAGTTGTTGTGATTCAGGAGTGTATAGGAAAGGCAAGGACACAGGGGAATATCCTAGGGACTATAAACAATCTTTTCATTAAGGTTTTTCAGCAAAGGTCACTGTCTTTTCCTTTGATACAGTACAACACTTTCAAGCAGCTCCTGTCCCACAGACCTCTGAAACAAGAACAAGACAGCTTCTTCCCACCAACACTCCTCAGCTCAGGACTCACTGGCAGCAACTTCTGGGACTGCCTTTTTAAAGTAAACTAAGCCAAGGGCTTTCTACTTTATTTGTCATGCTCAGTCATGAACCTTATTAGTTGACAATGAAGAAAGCCTGCAGCAGTACACTGCTCCATGACACAAAACTGACCTTGCAGCTTTTGAGTACCTCTTGAACTTTATCAAGTCTGCACTGCTATGGCACATACTGAGGTTTGTGTTTTCCTTAGTGTTTTGGACAATACAAAAGTAATATGCCTCTGTTTTACTGTCCCAGCTTCTGGTAACCTGAAATTTAGGCATCTCCAGAGAGTCGTAGACTGAGCTGAAGTTTCAGTAGCCTTTGTAGTTTGGACAGATACGCTGAAGAAAAAAATAATTGTGCATTACAAAGTACATGGAAACACCATGCAACTCTCAATCCCTGAGCTGAAATTAGGGTAAGGATGCAAGACTATTAGAAGGAATTACCACATAACCTGTCCTGATTCTTATGTTATTTGTTAAGTATTTACTTTTGGCCACTGTCAAAAATGGGGTACTAGGTTAATATTGCCTTTTGGTCTCATGAAGAACATCAGGTCTTCCAACCTCACCTTAGCTGCTGGTGCTGTTGGGGCATTTGTTTGTTAGGCCAACCCAGAGCGGCAAACACCTGTCCAAAACCAGTGCATTTGTACTGAATAAGATGCTACTAAGGAAATGTTTCAACTTTTCTGGTAGGCAACAGTTTGCCAATTGCTCTGGCTAATTATAAATTTTCTGGATGGTCAGGTAGGACTCAGGAAATTTTGCAAGCTTTTCCTCAGGTCTTGCAGTTGCTGCTAATTCAAGCTGCTTTCCATGGTATACTACAGGGGAAAATTGTACAGTTGAGAATTTAATTTACTGTCAATTTTAATAGTCTGAAATTCTTCACAAATAAAATTGATCATTGCCTAGATCTTTTGCTTTATTTAATCACTAGCCAAAATCTAGGTAGTTGCATTTCTAAAAAGTAGGTATTTTTCCTTAGCTGTGAAATATGAAAGGACTGACAGCATCTATTTTTCTTCCTTCCTTTCTCCTTTTCTAGGTTTTCATTATCATGGATGCCAGGCAAGCTGATTAACTCAGTACCTTTTCTGCCTCCTCTGCTATCTTAAAGACAACATTTCTCTCTGTGGACAAGGTGCTGTTCAAACCCATCTTATGTAACTATTTTATAGGAAGGCAGGAGATTGTCAGATTCCAATCTATCTCTTTACAGTAGTACCCCCTTATTGCTATTCAAATACTCTAAATCTTTAAACCAGTTTGCATGTTCAAACTAATAGGCAATACATACTTCTATAGAAGTATCTTTTCTGTTTTCAGGAAACATTGGGCTTGCAAACACCTATTACTAGGTCTTCATCTTCTGTTTAGCCTTACTGAATTAATGGAAACAACTATTACTACTACTGGAGAGTCCAGTGTGCACCATGTTAACAATAAAACACAGTTGTCCATATCTGTACTAAACAATAAAGCATTATTTTAGATTCCTAGTTTAGATAAAACAATTATATGCCTACATAGCACAGCATAGTCCTCAGCCTTGACCAAGCCATATAAACAGCCTATATGACTATGCTGCCTTCATTCTGTAGGACTATCTCATTTGAAAATTATTCTGATGTTATTCCAGAGCTTTGCAATTTATAATGTAGACACGAGCTGGGTATATTTCAATATAGCTCTGTCACTATGCAGCAAACTATTTAAACATACACTTAATTCCTAATAAATGTTTTAAGAGCAGGCACTTTGTCAGTAAATTTACAGGATAAAACTTAAGATTTTTTTTTTATTGTATTCCATAGAAGCAAGTTAAACTGCTGCCTTTACATATATAATTACTAGTGGAACTAGGCAAGATTATATCATCCTCTTGACTGTCTGGTAAGAAATGCAATTACTTGTGAGTTAATTACATTTTATTGTCTCATACTAGTAAAACAGCAATGACATCTATATTTTTCACAGCCAAATTTAATCATATGTACATCTTTCAAGACCAAAATACACTGAAGATCTCTTCTGCTTCATGTATGACTTTTCTCAGTTCCCCCTTCCCATTCTGCCCCTCCCTGAGTGACATTTAAAGATTCACTTTCCTCTCCCCAGGTCTATGTCTGAAAAGCAATCAATTGGTTTTCCAAGTATCAGACACATGCTTTTTTGTACTGCCTGTTAATTTTAAAGATGCTGTGGTTTACAATTGCTTTGACATTTACTCTAGAGGATTTGTGCTCCTGAATACATTTATGTAATTTATTTATCCCCAGTTGTTTTCAAAACCCAGATAAAGACAGAGCTTGATCATTACGAGGTGTTGGTCTTGAGTGTTTGTTAACTACTTTGAGTATCCCTGAGCTTCCTGCACCACTTCTGCAACTACTATGGCACTTCAGCCATCCCTGAATGCTTAATAATCTCTAACATGCCTTCAATGAGTTTAAATGGATAGATAGATAGATAGATAGATAATAGATAAAAAATATCAGCTATGTGTATAACACATCAAGAATATGCACATCAATTTATTTGGTACATCCATGCTTCAAATGTTTGCAGCATAATATGATCAAATTAAACATGAGAAAAACAAAACACACAAAAGCTTCAACTACCGAAGCTCAATTTCAGCTACAGGAAAATTTTTCAAGCACAATGACTGGATGAGAATTATTACAGATTATGAAAACAAAAAAAAAAAAAAAGCAGGAAAGTGAGTTAGGGGCAGGGAAAGAGAGAGAAAGACTGCGTGAGTGAGTGAACAATTGGAAAAGCATTTCAAGTTAAAAGCCTGCAGGCTAGAAGTAGTAGAGGCGCACACACATCTCCTTTCCTACTAGAAAACAGGCAGACTCAAGCTACCTATAATAGTGTGATAATTTTAACATATTTCCTCTCTGAAAACCAGGAAAGCATGGCATTCTTAGACACATTCAGCAATGGCACAATAATATCTTTGCTTCCATCAGCAGAGGGTGGAAAAGAAATTAAGTACAGAAAATATAAATTTAAGGGTAGATAAATTTAGATTATAATTTAAATCCATAAACAGCAAAACAATTTAAATAAATTTTTGTGTGTGTTCATATTTCTATATGAAACCCCCTAAAAAGTACAATATTGAATAATATAGAATCATAGAGAGGTTTGAGTTGGAAAGGACCTTTGAAGATCACCTAGTTCTAACCATCCCTGCCATGGACAAGAACATCTTTCAGTAGATGAGGCTGCTCAAAGATCCATCTAACCTGGCTTTGATCACTTCCAGGGAGGAGGCTTCCACAAATTCTCTGGGTAACCTGTTCCAGTGTCTCACCACCTTCATTGTGAAAATTTTCTTCCTTACATCTGGTATAAATCTACCTTCTGTTAGTTTAAAACCATTACCCCTTGTCCTGAACTACAGTCCCTGGTAAAGTCTCCCTCCATCTTTCTCATAATTCCTCATTTAAGCACTTCAAAGCCACTATAAGGTCTCTCCAGAGTCTTCTCTTCTTAATGTTGAACAACCCCAAGCCTGTTCTCATCGGAGAGGTGTTCCGGCCTTCTGACAATTTTTGTGGTCCTTCTTTGTACCTGCTCCAACAAGTCCGTCCATGTCTCTCTTCTGCTTGGGGACTCAGAGCTGGACACAGTGCTCAAGGTGAGGTCTCACCAGAGTGGAGTAGAGGGGCAGAATCACCTCCCTCAACCTTCTAGACACACTTAGTGCAGCCCAGGAGTGGCTGCATTATTAATGAGCCCATTGATTTCTGGGATGCAAGTGCACATTGCCGGCTCATGTCCAATTTTTCATCTACTGATATCCCCAATTCCTTCTCAGCAGAACTGCTCATTCACCTCCCAGTCTGTATTGATACTTGGGATTGCCCTGACCCAGGTGCAGGACCCTGTGCTTGGCCACAATGAACCTCATGAGGTTATATGAAGTTATGTTTTGAACAACCTAAGGCTAACACTACCCTTCTGGTAAAATATTAGATATTTAAAGGCATTAATTAATATACAAATTTAAAATAAGTTAAATATCTAAGTACTTTCTTATACAGAGTTGCTACCATTTTTATTACATTTATATAAATGTCTAATTTTTATTGGAAGTTCATTAAAGTTAATTTCAGAACATTTCTAAATTCTTCATTAGTATTATTAAAAATATATGACACAAACCAGAAAAATAGAAACTATCAAGAATATGTATTTTAATCTAATTAGATTCAGATAACATTAGATACATTAATACACTTAGATAGGGATTTTCACATCTGGTCCTAGTTGCTACTCAAAAATCCTGCAAAACTTCAACACAATTTGGTTTCAGCAATCAAAACAGAGACAGGAGCTAGTTCAACAGTTATACTTTCTTTAAAACTTTAGCATTAAGCATTTATTGTTAAGGACTACCTTTAAGATTACCAAGAAATTCAGCTTATTTTAATTTAATTGCAACACTTAATAAATTGTCATTTCAATCTTAACTTTTCAATTTTAACTTTGAAAACGCAGCTAAATTCCAATGTCAATGAAACTATTTTCTGTATTTCATTGTATGCATATTGCTGAAAATTAAGACTGTGATGGGCAAGGGATGGAGTGGTGAAATGTCCTGGTGAAATATGGGGAAGTCAAGTCATTGTATTTGAGTGAGGGTTCTTTTGTAAGATGTTCTAGAAGGTGTCTGAAGTTATGAGACTACTTAATACATTGTACCTACATTTTTGTTTGATTTTATAATCTGGGTTGTGACAAGATCCGAGATGTATTTGGGAATAACATAACATTATTTTAGTGAACTTTCCATGCTGAGTGAAAAGGTGGTTAAGCACTCGCAGTGCACCCTGAGACAACGCTTTGCAGAAGGCAAATTGCATTCTCACCAGGAACTAACCAGCTGTCCCTAGTGAGTCCCTTCAACAACAACAGCCACAAAGTGTACTCCACCTGCCCACATTCTCAGAATATTTCTGATATTTCAGACTTGCCCTTTTGAAGACTACATTATAAACATCCAGTACCATGTTTTTGTCTATGTTTGTCAAAGTTTGCACTTCCACTAGTCAAATAACTCAATAGCTAGGCTACTTCATTGTTTAAAGCCCAAATAAACAACAGACAGAAAGTAGGGAGGAAATAAGGCCTTTTCCAATAGAATAAGAAATAATGGAGAAATAGAACATCCCTATTATCAGAAAACATATCTGCATGAAGCATTTCCCATCAGCTGTGATTAACTTTAAATATCCATATAAACAGCCCACCAGTTACCACATTTGCAGTACACTTGGTGCCGGTACTTTTTTTCTCATCTGATCTAGGAGTGAGATATGAGTATTTACAGCCTGTCAGAGCAACCTGACAAAACAAATTATGGACGATGATCATTGGTATACTGACAGCTTGCCCTCAGGTAAGAAGGAAGGTTATGTTAGAACCTTACATCCTTTTGCAGACACAGATAAAGGCAAAACTATCTGGGAGATGCTCTTGGATGCTAAGGAACTCTTGGTCTGAAGACAGCAGAAGGCACTGAATTGCCTAGATGGCAATTGGAAATGGATTGGAAATGCATGGAAATTTTTCTTTCTGCAGCACAGAGGACAGGGAAGTGAGATGACATAGAACTGATTGTTGCCAGAATTAAATGGGAATGAGATGGGCTATTTTCTTATAGAATTTTAAGCTTTGAGGATAGAAGCAAAGCAGTCCCTTGGGATGAATAAGGGATAGATACATTTTCTATCTAATACAAACAATAGAGGTAAGAAAAAAAAAAGTGTCATGAGCTAGGAAGATTTAGTGTTAATCATTACCCTTGCTAGTGGACGTTTCTAAGACATCTCTGAAATCTAATGAAAAGCTGTAATTTCACAGCCACTTTACAATGACATAAAGCAGGCACAGCTGTCAAAAACCCCAGGCTGTATCTCCTGCCTGTGTTTATTCTCTGTCTAGTACCACCCCATGTTTCTATGAGCGCAAGTTACATTCGGCTATATGCTAAAACTCATGAGGAATCTGATTAAGGATTAGTTTAAGGTGTCCATGAAACTCCCATTACAGTTTTGAGAAAGAACCAGGCCAGCAAATACTAAAATTAAATGTATATGCATCAATAATGAGTTGTGAAAAGTAAATCCCCTTGCTCTTTCCCAAATTGGTGATCATAAAAAATGCCTATCTTTTTTTTTTTTTTTTTTTTTTTTTTTGGTGCAGTTGTAAATCCATTTGTTCCTCTCTGAAAGGGTCATTTTTTATTCCTTCGTGCACTCCTTGGTGTATCTATCTATTCACTTATCACATACTTTTCTGTAACTGCCAACACTTCCCATTCTAAAAATGAAGAAAAGATCTAAGAAAGGCTTTTTCAAAAAAAAAAAAAAAAGGTTTGAATTTTACAGAAAGTACAAGACATTTTCTCTGCTATACAGCCTCTTTTTCCACTTCACATATGTTCCTGGTAAAGGTTATTTACATATTTTTTTTTCCTTTCCTTGTTTCTCACTGTCTGTTCAAACAAATAATACCTAGAGAAGATTTACAAGAGGCATAAATTGAGGAGGTGCTATTTACATTAATGGTAACAGGAAGATTTACAGCAGCTGTGAGCCTGTTTCATTACCACTACATAAATTTAAAGTAAAACCTGATATAGAAAATGTTTCTATTTTCAATTTTTTAAACCAAATATTTTGCTAAACAGCAGCAGTTCCTTTTACCTACAAACTGTCTGAGATTTCACTGTCACTTGATCACAATTGACAGTTGTCTTCATGACTGCTTCAGAGCAAGAGTCACTACTATTTTCTCAGAGGTTCTTCAACTGGAAGAGAAAGGCAAAAAGGAGTCAAAAGTAGAAGAGATGGCCAAACTAAACTAGAAATACACAAACTAGCAAGGAGGATGTTTATGGTACATCCTTTGATTTCTTCAAAGGTTGGTCTTTTGATTTGATTTCTTCAGATTAGGTTTGGATGCCCTTTCTTGAAAATTGATTTCGCTCACATACAAAGTTATTGACCTCAACAGAAGAACATGTGGATGCAATCCCAGTTTAAACCATCAGCATACTGCTGCAATAACCTCACATCAGCTGGGAGCATAAGTACACCCCATCACTGCTGACATGCAAACTTTCTTTCTCCTGCCATTCCTGCCCTTTCCTCGAGACACCTGTAGTGGAGGTGGATGAAAGTCTATGACTGGTGTCATAAAAGAGATCTGTGAAAAGAAAATGATTGTTCCCGTGTGATCTTAAAATGTATTCATATATAATTAGCATTAGCTTGTCTAACTGTACACAGTAACAAATATTCTATTCAATCAAGCCAATATTATGTGCTGTGTCTAATAACAAATGCACAACTTTATTCATTATTAAAATGATGGTACTTTCCTACCTATTAATAAGTGTAGATTGATATCAACAGTCTAGTAGTACATGAAGCTGCTCATTTCTTTACAAGAAACTCTCACTCTCTCACAATAGAATAAATAATAAAGAATGTTTGGTTCTAATGGCATCCTGGCAAGGAAAACAAGTAGTTCTGCCAAAACAAACACAGTCTCAAATATCAAAACTTCAACATCAACAGCTTAGGAATGAACCACATGCTCAGATTTTTCAGTAAATAGATTTAAAAACCTGACTTGTCTAGTTAAAATTTACTATTATTTATTATAAAAATTACTTCTGTAGTGGTGTTTTTCTTCTCTTAAGTGTCAGCTGTTGTTTTGTAAGGTAGTTGTAATTTTGGCTAGAGGCATGCAAGCATGCAATGCAAAAAAGCACATCATGCAAGATGGCTACCTAATGGAGAATGCACCATTTTATCCCTTCATAGATTACCCACACAGCATTTGAAGTCACTAGAACCAGCACTAATATTAAGCAAATATTAAATACCATACAAGTTAAAGACATCATCAGGCCTTAGGTATGCAATTTATAGAAGATTTGACTATCACATTGCTTGGATTCTTTTTATGAATTGCTCTGTTGTTGGATCAAGCAGGAGGACAAATTTTCAATAGTTTGGATGTGCAAAGCATATGAGCTTTAGCCAGTGTTTTACTTTGCTAATTGTTTTCATTAGACCATGTTGTCTTAAGTTGCCATTGCCATCAGTAGAATTTGCAAAGGCCTTTTTGCTGTGAGCTTTTCTGGCTTTAAAAGGCAGTATTTCTGTTTTATGTCTTTTATAACAGCACTTCTTGCTTGCTTGACTGTTGTCATTTACCTCTGGGCACCATTCAATCACTTAGCAACACAAGTTTCATCCCTGTTAGATGTGAACATACAACTGCCTATCTTCAAATGCTGGAGTACACAATATGAAGTTTATGACAGATTATACTTTTATGTTTGTTTTACACAGTTTACAGAACCTTATCCAGCACAAAGCTTTCTAGTAATGAGTTAACTGTCAACTGTTTCTGAAGCAGAGCCAACAAAATGTACTTATATCAGATCAGTGGTTTGTGTCATGAGGCTGTGAACTTTCTGATCTTGAACTATGACCATAACACCACTTTTTAAAATCAGATCCCACAGGTACCTCATCAGCTGGCTTTGTTTATTTTATGCTTACGGTAACATGCAATATTCCAAATACTTCATTCCAGTTGCAAGTAAAATACGAGATGAACCATCTATGCAGAGCAACAGAAATTCAAACTACTGCTGTTATAAAAACACAGCTGAAAATATGCTTTAACATGCTGTGTAAGTCACCATTCCAAAATAATGCAACGCATTATGAAACCCAAATGATTATTGCCTGCACCATAGTAGGACAATTGGATGCAGAGCAACCTATTGACTCTCTAGAGCTCTAGCTCTATTACTAATATTGTTATTTCTCACCCAAACTGATAAAGGTTGAATAATCCATAATCTTCTCATATTAACCTTATTTACTTTTATTACTTCCTATGCTCCTGCTAGGAAACAAACAAAAACATTGCACATTGCAAAGATGATTAGGCAAATATTTCCCTCAGAAACATGCCCTCAGGCTGATCTAATGGATAGTGATATAGTCTGGTACATTTTGCAAAAACAGACATCATTTTACAGCACCTCTTTATTTATGGACTACACAGGAAATGCTTACTACCTTGTACCATATAGCATATTTTGTCTATTATACAGTACAGTTGTAAAAATACGGTGTTGTCTTATATATTCAACTCCCTGAAAATCCTTTCTCAGCTCCTGATAGACAATGAATATTTGGAAATTTCATACAGAATAACTATATATAATATCCAACTTTCTGGATACATCAGACATATCTGCTCTGTCACCATTGCACAAGGTTTATATGACATTCCTCCAAAGTTGTCCAGCCAGCTCTGTTATCATTAGTATGACATAATTACAGGTTGCATTTCATGTTAAATTGTTGATGAGTTGTAAAGAAAAAAATGGTAACTATTTATCTCAGGGCCCTGAGAATATCCACAGCCCTGACTGTCCCTTCCCACCCCCCAGCCTTCTGCTTGCCTCCCCATGGCCACAGACTCCATCTCAGCCCCCTGAGGCCACCAGCTCCAGACCCAGCGATGCTGGAGCAGGACCCATCTCCAGCTCCCCACTGTCCTACCTGGCCATGGGCCCCCAAGAGCCAGGCCCACCCACAGGCCCATGGCACAGCCAGGCATCAGTCTGGATCCCATCCAGATGGCTTTGCCTAGAGACGACTGACCACTGAGGCTGTCACAGTGTGGCCCATGCCACACAGAAGGGGTCTGTGTTTAGCAGGCAACACAAAGCTGATTTCTCTAAGGCCTCCCACACTGCCATGATGCTACTAACATGTTTGCTTGTCTCAAACAAGGACCTTGAAGAAGAAGTACTTTCATATATGGGAGCAAGAAAGTGCCTTTGCACATGTCCCAGGGCACTGTTTCAGTGGAGGAAAACACTTCCAGCTGCATCCCTCTGTATTTGAGTGTGTCTGCTAGGACAGACCTGAGGCAAACTCAGAACTGAAGAAGAAACCCTCCACTCTAAAGTAGACACAGCTACAGTGAAGTGTATAGGGCACCCAAAACATCAAGGAAGAGCTGTAAGAAATAGCTGCTCTCTGCCATTCCCACCACCTATGGGACAATCTCAGCTGTGTTTCATGTCTTTGCTCACAGATTCACTTCAGAACATGGTTTAGTCTTGAGTCAAAATCTACACCAAACTGAACCAAATGAAGAAGCCCAGATGAAGGTCTGGTAGGAGGAGTATGAGCAGAGATTTCTACTGAATCCTTTAAGACTGTGACTTGGCACGTTAGTTAAAATGAAGGTCTCATGAATACTCACCTGATGAATGCTCTGCATCAGTTGTTCATGGATTTAGTACAAAACATTGCACAACTTTCTCTTAGAGCCCTTTTTTAGACTTTTCTGTGTAACAATTTAGTCTCCAGCTGACAAAAATGCTAAGTATTCATACCACAGCAAAGGAAGAAACTGTCAAGAATACTATACAATCAAAAAAAAGCTTTCAGAATGTGGTGGATAACTCCTTTAGGTGATTTAACCAAAGCAGTCTTGTAACTGCAGTTACAGAGCTCTTAGAGGCAAAACCTCATAACACAATTAACTTCACTAAAACCTTGTTAGAAGCAGTGAGAATTAAGCATGACCAAGTACAGTAAACAGATGCACAGAGCCACATAATGTTTTAGATACCTACTCCAGCCTGCCTGTTCCTGGTTTAATGGAACAGAATGTCTCAGAGCTCCTAATGAGATGATAATGCTTGCAAAATGAGATGTTCTGGTGACATCTGTTTGATATCTCTGTGGAAACTTTATTTGACTTAGGCTGGTCACTTATATTTGGATAAGCTGATGGTTTCTCTTGCTTACACAGCATTAGAACTGGTAACCGCTTCAGCAGGATTTTGGGACAGACACAAAGAGATGTGGCTGATTTATTACTAATACTATGTGTAAAAGTATACTTCTAATAAAATATAACAGATATGTAAATGACTAGTTCTTGAGAACTGTGATTTGGTTTTGTTTAAATCAAAATATGACTCATACAAGGAAAGGAAAGTAAGCAGAAAGTACAAAGTTAAACCTGAAGCAATAGTAAGATAAAATATAGAGAATGGGGAGGAAAGAACAAATGTCCTCCAATTTCATCAACTAAAAGTCTGATTAACATGTGTTTGCTGCCACTCTAAAAGACTATTGTCTGATTCCTTAACTGGGTTACCAATAGTAAAATGCAAGTGAGTTTTCTATTGAACAAACACTTTGCCTGTTTTTTAGAATTAACTATGCTCTATGCAGTGTGCATTAAAGAATGTAATGAAATGTTTATGCGCCATCTAGATACTTATGAATGTATCATTATTCCATAAATAACAAATATGTGGCCAATAACAAATAGATTCATCCTTTTTCTTTTTTCAGCAATAGGAATTGTAGCGAGTTTCAGGGATGAATTTAAGACCTCAATTTTGTATTGTTCAAAAGACAGCAAATGGGGTGAAGTCTCCTACCAATAGACATTGCAGCTTTCCTGATATAAAGGTCAGATGTCATGACATCAAAAGTGTATCAAGAGATTTTCCTCTTCCTTAGAGCATACTTAATTTTCTGTCTTCACAAGAACCCTGTTCTGTAGCATGAAGAGAGGCAGAAAAAGCAGCAATTTAAACACTATTTTGCAGTGGGAGAGGGAGTCAGATCTGATTTCCACTGAAATAATTGGAAAGACTCAGTAATTTCCTGAGAAGCTAGATCAGATTAAAAAAAAAAAAAAAAAAAAAAGGTGACGTATCATAACAGAGCTATGGTTGGTAGGAAAGTTTACTGACCTGCTAAATTATATGACTGTGCTTTTGCCAGAAAGGTTGGATTCTTGAGGTCCCTTTAAACTTGGTGTTCTATGATTCTGTGATTCTATATAGTGTTTCATCCCAAGAAATACAACTCCAGCTGCCCAGTAATAGTTGTCATCGCCAGTATCCCACTTACTTCTTTCAGTATATTTCACTGTTACATATTCATAGCTTTATTTTCCTTCTGTTATTTTTTAGAATTGTCATGGTTGGAGAAGACCTCTAAGATCACTGGGTCTAACCATCAACAAAAAAAAACCCCAAACCAACAAAAAAAACACCACACAAAAAAACCACCTCACCATCCCACTAGAGCATGTCCTGAATTGTCTCATCTACATGTGTTTTGAATACCTCCAGGGACTCCACCACCTCCCTGGGCAGCCCATTCCAACACCTGACTACTCTTTCAGTAAAGAAATTCTTCCTAATATCCAGTCTAAACATCCCCTGGTGCAACTTCAGACCATTTCCTCTAGTCCTGTCATTATTTATGTGAGAGAAGAGACCACACCCACCTCCATACAACCTCCTTTCAGGTAGTTGTAGAGAGCAAGAATGTCTCCCCTCAGCCTTCTCTTCTCCAAACTGAAGAATCCCAGCTCCCTCAGCCTCTCCTCACAGGACTTGCTCTCCAGACTCTTCACCAGCTTGGTTGCCCTTCTCTGAACCCGCTCCAGCAACTCAGTATCTTGTGGTGAGCAGCCCAGAACTGAACACCATACTTGTAAAGTTTACTTTAGTAAAGTCCAGATGATTAATTGAACAATAACTTTGATTTTGCTCCGGTAAGTACATTAGAAATTACAATACAACTAGAATGATCATAGAATACAATTTGGTTGAAAAGGAACAGTTTTCATTGTTTTTTCTAATGAAAACAAGGGCTGCACTTGACTTAGTCATCTACATAAATATGCAGCAGTTATAGATTAGTTTCACTCTTATTTGCACTTTGCTAATTTACTCTCTTGACTCTTAGAAGGATGTGTAATACAGTTCTTAGAAATGAAATATCATCTTAAAAATATTCTCCCTCTTCTCTCTGATGTGCACTGATTGTTGGAAGGATGAAAATAATTTAAAAGCAGTGTATTTTTCAGTAACAGTGGGGGGTTTTAAAAGATTAGAAAAGCAGGACATGAACAGGCATTCAGTGTAATGAGCTTTAATTTGATTAATATGCACTTTTTAGAAATCTGAGTCACCAAGCAAATAATATGTTCTATTTGCATCTTTTTTAGCCAGGCAGAATTAAATACAACAAATACCATTCATACATAAGAACAAAAGGATGGCAGATCATGTGTGTTCAGTATAGAGTTACTTTTTGCAAGGTTTCATTTAAGATGAGGTAAAATTAAAACATTATTGTGAGAGCCTCCAGCTTGTAAAGATTTCCAATGTAGCTTCACAACAGGTTGGTAAAGAGCTTTGACATTGACTTATGGAGTGAAATGCAATTACCACCAGGTGTTTCCAATGTGCCAGCAACAGTCAGCTCATAGCTGTCCTGAAAATGATAAATTGCTATGCAAAAGTAATGCAAGTGATTACATTTAATTATGGCAAAAAGTAATTAAGCAAAATGAGAAGAGCACACGGCATCATTTTAATTTTTTCTCTAACAGTGGTGATACATATGTCAGAGATTTCAGTTGAATGTAATCATCATAAGATCTTTTCAAGATGTAGCCCACTTGTGGAGTTATTCTAGATACATCCTCAGGTGATGACTTGTAGACTGAATAATAGCTCAGTTTTGAAATGTATTTTCTTCATAGCTGCATAGCTCTCATACTATTAATTACAAAACTAAGAGTAAGAATTATAATAGACTAAGGTCAGAAGGGGCCATTGTGAACAACAGGTCTAAATACTCTGTAACATAAGCTGTATTTTTTTCCTCAAAGCAGTACTACTACCTAGCCCATATTTTGCATTTTAAATACACAAAATCTTTTGAGAAATACCCAGATGAAGTAAGAAACAGTGAGATATATACCCATAATATATTGCATTTGTTCATTAAGCATTCTAGGATTATTTATGTCCATGGCTTAATAAAAAGACTTCTACATTTACAGATTTAACTGTTACAGCTTAATTCCACTGTATGGGATCTTGTGATCTCATCCACTCATTTAAATGAGGCATAGCATCAGGTATTTCTCTGGGTGGGTACAGAGCTGTGTGATGTAATATGGCCACTTGTTAACCATATCTCTCTGTGCTGAACTGCTACCAGTTTTCAGCTTGGATGCCTCGTTTTTTTTAAAGAAATTGTAAGAAATGTCCTTGTGAAAGACCTCTGTTTGCAATGGTGCTTTCAGTGACATAACCACAGGTACCACCACCACATTCTGAATTCACTAATCCAGGGGTTATGCAAGTCCTTTCAGTTACACAGAGTTGGAGGTTATGTGTAGTTAGCTGACAATTTCAGAATCATCATTTTCCAATACAATACTAAACTCTTCCTTCATATTTTTCATTCCTAAATGTATGACTTTTCATTTTACTATATCAAACCCACTAGTTTACTTGTGCTAAATTTGGTGTTGTTCAGCCTGGAGAAGAAAAGGCTCCAGGGAGACCTTATAGTGGCCTTCCAGAACCTAAAGGGAGCCTGTAAAAAAGATGGGGAGAGACTTTTTAGCATGGCCTGTTGTGACAGGACAAGGGGTAATGGTTGTAAACTAAAAGAAGGTAGATGTAGACTAGACATAAAGAATAATTTACAATGAGGGTCGTGAAACACTGGGACAGGTTGCCCAGTGATGTGGTAGGTGCCCCATCCATGGAAATATCTGAAGTCAGGTTGGACGCAGCTCTGATCAACCAGATCCAGTTGAGGATGTCCCTGCTCACTGCAGGGGAGTTGGACAGGATGACCTTTAAAGGTCTCTTTCAACCCAAACCATTTTATGATTCTCTGATTCTATGAAATTGTGACATTCCATGTAAAGGAACACTGTCATGCCATCACCTCATCTAAAAATGTCACAGCTACAATCCATCAGCAAGAAGGTTGTATTTTCTGTAAGAATCTTAATATTAAATTTAACCAATTTGATAAATTCTCTGCAGATATTGCTAGAAACATCTGTGTAGCTCAGTTTATGTATTACTAAAGGAGAGATTTTTTTTTTTTTCCCAGCAAATTTTAAATATGGTTAGATATTTATGAGGGAATGGAATAACCATGCAGTGGAAATGGTATAGAGTTTTCCAAGGGCAGAATGCTGCACTTACAGACTCAGTCTGCATCCAGTAAATCTATCTGGCTGAGGTACACTGGTATATCTACAAGTGTGAAGTATATATGCACACACAAATTATTATTTAAGAAATGCACATTACAATGGATAAAGTGCACATCATTTTAAATCCATACTGTAGCATTTGCTTATGTTTTTAAAGTGCATTTCATGGGATGTAGAACTGATCGTGCTCATCTAGCTATTTTTACTGTATTGAAATAGCCATTGCTCAATGTTAATGCAAAGCCACATAAAAATATGCAATGATTTGACTGCCTCCTTCCAAAAGTGGAGCCACATACAGACTTTCATAACATAGGTTTGGATTTCACATCACTGAAGAACTTTGCTTCTTTCCATACTCAAAACATGAAACTGGCTCTGTTTGTATGTCTCCTAAGCAAAATGTAAATTACAGAGATTTAAATTGCACTTGAAGTATCAATGAATTCCATCAATTTCAGTTTACTTTTACCAGCCTGAATGAAAGGAGGACCATACCTCTTGCACTTAAGTACTTGGAAAAGAGAATGGTTTTTGTATCAGTTAAATTCTCAAAAAGGTTTTTTCCACCTAAAATGACATCTAGCCATCTCACTCTATTGAGTTTTGTGTACATTATTTTTTCTGGAAGTTTTCCTGAGGGTATCACTTGTTTTTCAGTATTATGTAAACATTTTTTTTAAGAAAAGCACTTTGTTTTTCATATTATAGAGACAAGCAGAGACAGTACAGAATTATTAAAAAAAATCACTTGAAAATTCATGCAAAGCACAGTATGTCTTAACACAGTTGCATGTTACTTTAGATTCATTACACATTTAAACAAACACAGAATTTTATTTTTCTGGTCTTCAACATTTTTCACATGTACTGAATACATAACACTAACACAAGCTCTGTAAGCTAGAAACTGTTCTTTTCTCTGCTTTTATCCTTTCACAAAATACCACAGATATCATTAGGGTCAATGTGACACGTTGTACTGTGAAGCAACCATGAAGATAACAATGTTTAAAATACTGCAATCACAACATTATTTTATAAAAAGAACCCTCACTTTCCCTATAATGTGGGGTTTAAAGTGAAATTTACTTCACTGCAACATTAAATATATAAAGTTTACTGTTTACCTTTCAGGGACATTGGCAATATTTTTTTAAAAATGAAGATAAAATAGATTATGAAAATAATAAAGGTTTGAAGAGAGGTGCATGAATACAAAGTGAAAGTGAATACAAAACTTAAAGGGTCTTAAAACATCATTAAAAGGTCCTATCTTACAAAAAATGAAATGGTTTTGGAAATATGCTTTTTTCAATTATTACATTTAGAAAAACACTGCAGAAGAATTTGTAAATAATCAAAGATCCAATTAATTTCATCATACAAAATACTGAAAGAACATGAAAATTGCAGATGGGAACACTCAATTAGAAAATTGAAGTTTGGTCCTTATACCATTAGAATCACTTTTTACATAGAATTTCAGCCAGTTTGGTCGTATCTTTGTAATCTATTATAGCATGTGATTTTGTTACCTACCTTAGACATGAGAAATATTAGGAAAGTCTACATTTTTTTGATACAAGATAGACATTTTAAGCAATTCTGAGTGTTTACATCATTACATATCATAAATATTTAGCATATACATTTCACTGAAAATGGTGTAATTTAATGACTGACTTAGAGTGGCCATTACACAGTAGTTTCATTTTCAATTAAAATTATTATCTTCTTCAAAATTAGCTAAATGGGTGATACAATTACTCATGAAGTTGGCACAGCTGAACATACAGGTGAGCAAGTGCCATCATTTTTCAGGATGTTTGCACATGATGAACAGTATATTGGTTAAGTGACATTAATTTTTTTTATTTTTATTTTGGCTATAGATCCTAAATCTGATTTATATATAGCAGTGCATAGTGTACATCTGGGTCCACACATATCTTGGAAATGTATTTTAGGCTTTATTAGTTGAAGAAGAGCACTGCTATAATCATTTTGTATCATACCTCAAACACCTACTTACAAGCAGGCTGGGCCAACATTGTACAAAGAACCCCAGTGGAGTAATTTCTTGACTTCTTTATACATTAGTCTTTACAATGTTGAAGTTCTACTGATGCAATATTTTAATTATATTTCTCTATCTTTTTAAGGCAAAAGTGGTAAACCCCAGAAAATATATAAAATGCAAAATTAGCTAGAAACCTGCTTCAATGGCTTATTACAACCTCAGAAGATGACCAGAACTCAGCTCCTTTCCAGAGCATGCAAAAAAGGAGACCCCCTCACATTTGTGTGAGGTGCTGCAAAGATGCTACCTCTCCACAGCTCTTTCATCCACTCTGCAGGGAAAACTATGAAAAAGGAAAGACTTCTACATTTCTCCACTAAGACACAGTTTTAAGATGGACAGAAAAAACTCCTACTACTCAATCTGGTGGGGTACAATACTTCTGTCATCAGTGTTCTAAGCACATTGTATATTTTAAGCCTCAGGAGACACATAAAGCAGCACAAAAAGGCAGCATTTTGGCAGTATACATACAACAACATTTTAGGAATTTTATTTAAAAATTATGCAAGTAGCAGTTTCTGATGGAGTTTTCCAGTTCTATTTATGAGAAATAAAATTTAAAAGAATTTGAAGAGAAATGTAAGTATTTGCTTTACTACACACACATACCTTGCTTTAGTTTGAGAGGAATTTGAGTAATCAGCTCTTATGCCTGTTCTGTTTTGTACAGAATAATATTTTAAAATTCACACAACAGGGTAGAACCCAGTGGGAATTTTTTATCTTTTTATGAGAGGAAAATTCAGCCCTAGCCAGAGAATTTTTTTTTTTTTTTTAACCCTTTAATTCATGTACACTGAAATTAACCTTTCTGCTTAAAAAGATGTAAATAAGAATATTAGGCAAGTAAGAGAGGAAAAACTTTTGCTTTGCCCTCCACCAGAAAACACCAATCCCTGACAAGAAGTTCAGAACTTGAAAGCAGATATTAGGTTGCAAGGAATCATTATCACCCATTCCCCAGTTTTCTGACCAAATTGGACATTTTTGTGGCACAACAACTTCCTGCCCAACTGTATAGCCTTGGAGTGTCAGTAGCTTCTTAAGGTTTCTCTGAAAAGTGAGGGGAAAATTTTAGTGATACTCACCAGTACCCAATGGGGGGTTTTCTAATTACTTGCTACTGCAGACCCCTCAAGCCTAAAATTTTAAAAAGAGGTAGCTCCATTGCTATCAAGCATCTGGGTTTAAAATTACGTACAATTAAGAATAAAAAGCCTTTTCCAGAAGAGACAATAAACTCAGCATGCTAACCTTATACAATTTTATATTTACATTGTAATTTTTTATTCAAAGTAATAACATCACAAACAAATTTTAAAAGGAAAAATAAATTATTTTCACAGCTGTAGAATCTCCTAATATGTTATGAATTCAGATGAAGTCTGATAGTGCTTTAATAATTTGAGTGATTAGTGATGAGGATCTGAAAACTCAAAGGATCTTCAACATTGTTCTAGGCCATTTCCTAACCTCAATCCTAACCTAGAAAATGGTTTCCTGCACAGATAAACCTTTCTCCAGCTGAGGTATTTTTCATATATTTTGTGTTCCTGGCAATATCATCAAACAGTCTCTTCATATGAAAGAATGGATTACACAAACACCATGCATGCAATACCACATCTTCAACAGACAACACCGACACATAAATGTAGACATTTTCATGTTAGCTAGCCCTCCACAGTTATTGTGGTTCCACCATTGTGAACTTTTTTTCTTAAGCAAGATTTTGGAGACAAAGAAACCTAACAGAGCATCTGGCCCACACTATTTAGCATCTTCAAAGACCCAGACAAGGGTGCAGGACTCGTTCAGCAAGCTTGCATGTGATAAGAAACACAGGGGAGTGGTGGATAAGCCGCAGAGCAGGGTTACCTTTCAGAAGGCCATTGGTAAGCTGGAAAAATGGAAGTAACAGCTGTCAAATACATGAAATTCAACAAAGCCAAAAGCAAAGTCTGGAAACTTGGACAGAGATTAGAACAGAAAAGGACACAAAGGTGCTCGCAAAGCAGAAAGTAAATATGAGTCAGCAATGTACCCTTGTAGCAATAAATTACTGTTATGCTGCGTTGTATTAGCAAGAATCAGCCAATGGGTCAAGGGAAGTGATCCACCTATGGAGTACTCATGATGCCACATCTGGCACACAGTGATAAGTTTTGAACACCCCAGTTTATTAGCGGGATGGATACACTGGAGGAGCACCAGTAGAAGGCCACTAATCCAGACAGGGAGAAGGAGCACAACAGATGAGGACAGACTGAGAGTGAGGAGTTGTTTCAGAAGAGAAGTCTGGGGGAAAATTTAATTGTCATCTTAAATTATGTATTAGTTATAGAGAATAATTAAGTACACAGTGAAAGGAAAGAAGGCAACAGTCATGAGCAACATCAAGGGAAATCCCAACTGGGGATAAGAAAAGCTATTTCAGTAAGGGTGATCAGGCACTGGCACAGGTTGCCCCCTGTGGATGTCCAGAGGTTCCTTTGACAGTTTATGAAGCTATGGGTCATTAATAAAAAAGTAAAAGCCTATCTTATGCCAGCTAACCATAATGTTCTCAAAAGACTGAGTGCCCTTTTGCTATTTCTTCAGTGGTTTACCTCTTAAAGACATATTATTTTATAAAATTGCTGAAACTGCTCATCTTATTTAAGAATTAGCAGAACTGGATCATTTACCTTATATACTTTGTATTGATTTAAACATATTTTCTGAATTTTTCCAATTAAGAACTACACAATATCAAGCTCCACCTACGATTTTGAAGGGAATGCTTTTTTAAACACTTAAGCATTGCCCAGAGTTGCTTTATGGAACACAGTATTTTAAAGCATATGTATATATTGCACATTTAAAACTGTATCTCCATTTCAAAGTCTATTAAGTTAACAAAACATACACATGCACATGCAACACATGAAGAAAAGCTTCCCTTGGGTAGACACAAATCCTCATTTTGGTACAACTACATACAGACTATAAACAAAACCTTACACAGTGTACGCAGAAGTTCTGTGTATACAGTAAGGCAGGCATATGAAGTGGAAAAAAATCCATCATTACCCAGTATGTTACATTAAAAAGACAGCTTAACAGATAAAATTAGCTTTTCCTCTCTAAAGCAATTGCCTCAAATTGTACATGTGTTGTTTCAACTCTGACTCAGAGCCCATCTTTACTTTCAAAAGAGAAAAGGCATTGCTGAAACAATCCGAAGAGACAACAAAAGTTTTCCTCTCTGAAATCATAGTACTATGGTATTTATTATCTGTAAGACAGAAAACTTAGCTGTCTCTTCAATCTGATGGAGTAAAATGACAGAAAGTTATTTGTCCATATCACTATTTCCTTCTTGTATGTTTGAATGTTTACACACCCTAGGTATGCTTAGTAAGTAAGAATATAGATATATCATCTCCAACATTTTTTTCCTCAGGTATCTCTTAAAGCTCCTAGAGCTTCATTTGACACAGATATCTAAGATGCAAAGGATCAACCCTGTTTTCTTTCACACTAGTTTCACAAACTTTTGCTACAAACGCAACTTCAGTACAGTAAATACCAATTAGCTTTATCAAGATAAACCCAAGATAAAGCTCATTGTGCTTTGTTTTCTAGGTGTTTAGTTCACAGAAATGACTAGCCAACATACAGGACTTTTCAAAGTTCACACGTGTGTACAGTTGGTAGACGGTGGTGTATCTATCCGACTTTTATTTTCCTTAGCATCATTCAGAGGTGACTCATTACTTATCTGGCACTTGAAGACTTGTTTGTAGGCTTTCCTAAAATTTTCAGAGAGGAATGCGTATATTATTGGGTTCACAGAAGAATTGCTGTAAGCCAGGCAGTGTGCAGTTACTCTGAAGAGAAAGGAGGCTTGAGTCAGTGGAAAAACTCCAAATTCAGCCCAGAGATGAATCACATGATGCGGCAGCCAGGAGATGCCAAAAACCACTACCACCACCAACACAGTTTGTGCTGTCTGAGACAGGGAAAGGAAAACACAGATGTCTGATAAGCACTTGAAGAATCTGCTTTAAACCTGATTCCAAAACATTATTCAGTGGAAAAAAAAAAAAAAAAAAAAGGTATACTGAGAGAAAATGCACTTTGGAATATTTATTACTGATTTTACTCTATTACCTGTACGAGCTTTATTTAACATAGTGAACTACTGCAAGGAGAACCTCGGCCTTGAAAATGCCACAGCAAAAGGCAAATATATAACTTTGCTCAAGGGTAAAGAATGGTGTTCCCAATTCCCTACACAAAAGCCTATCTTTCCTGAGGTGGCCATGAGTTTGATGTAAAATAAAGATAACATAAGTCTTTGGGAAATGTAATGATCTATATTTTAGTACAAGTATCTACAAAAAGAACAGGGGCTTTTCTGAAAGTCTCTTTATTAAACATAAAGTTTCCACAGGGTCAGTCATACAACATTCTGGAATACAACTGAGGGGCAGGGGGAGAGAGGGAAAAATAAGGAGCTTAAAATTTCTGGAAATTCAAGCTCTCCACCAAACACTGAATTCAGAAATAAATGACACAAAATATCCTCACAGTGCTGCCTCCTGATTCCACTTTTCATTATGTATGAAAAGGAAGGGACATGAGTTCATTAGATCCATCCAGACAGCTACAGCATCGGTCAGTACTGACTTCATGCACTGAAGGTACTCTGACAGGGCACAGTGGAGGTTGACGATCAGTGTTTTGTTTTGCTTTCACTTAGTTCAGCAACATCAGATAGTGCTTTGCTGTTGCTTGACTAATTAGTATCTACTCCTCTAACAAGTACCTCTTTCAACTAAATCTCTCTCACAGTAAAAGCCTAATATTAATTCCAAAATATATTATGTTATGGACCATTATAATTACTATATTAACATCCTACAGCATAATTTTTCGATAATACAGGCTCCTTTTCACAGGCAAAACAAACCTAGTGGCCAAAGAGTGATAAATACTTCAGCACAGAGAATATATAGACATTTTGCTAGTTTATTGAACTTGGTCTATATTTCTTGAATTGATTAATGCTCAGTAATAATTCAGACTGACCTACATGACAACATAACTTACAGAAAAAAAAAAATTGACTTATGTGGCAACAGGCCAAATTAATTTATTACAAAATATTGTTGTTTGTTAGCAAAATCTCACAACAGGAACCAAAGGACATTGTATCTGTAGCAAATACAACTTGGTTAGTCTCAAGGAGTCACCTGTTCTCTCAAGTCATTCTTCTACTGAGCCCTGTGGAGTTTAGGTCAGTTGCCACTGACAAACAGTCATGCAAATATTTTCTCTTTCAGATATCATCAGGAGAGTATGTGCTAACGAGGAAGTATAAATTAAGAGCAGTTCATTTTCTGATCCCTTCTATGTGTTAATATTCCAACTGAAAACAAATTGTCTGGGTAGTGTACAATTACTTCAAAAGAGGTGTATCACTTCAGGTCGTTCAAACTTCTAAAAAGAAAATTACACCAAGAAAATCACTGACTTTTAACAGACTGAAAGCGGAGGTTGATCATGTGTCTCTTGTTGCTAATTTTACTTCAGGTATTTCCTATCTGCAGAATAAGTAATTTTGCATGAGGAAACCTCACAACACCTGTTTTATCCCATTAATCCTCCTAAGCCAAAATTCAGAGCTTACCTTCCCAAATCAACATTATGCCTTGCAACCACGGTAATACTATAGGGCAGCTCTTGTTTACCTTGTTTGCTTAGGGTTTATCATTAGCAAATAAAAACCACCTGAAACACATGATATTAATATCAGTGCTTTGTGACTTTTTTTCCACCTAAACATATGGAGAAATTTCTTTATTGGGAGGGTGACAGAGCCCTGGAACAGGTTATCCAGAGAGGCTGTGGAGACTCCTTCTCTGGAGAAATTCCAAACCCACCTGGACACAATCCTGGGTGACCTGCTCTGGGTGACCCTGATGATTTCCAGAAGTGCCTTATAACCCCTACCACTGTATGATTCTGTGACTAAAAATCATGAAAAACAGCATTTAGGCACATTCATATTTTTCATTAACTTTTTTTCCAATGGATAGCAAATTAATTTTTAGATTCTACTAGGGAAATTTTCGTAACAGCTTGAATAGAGATAGAAATATATAATTAAGTCTGAAATGCATTCTTAACAAAACAGTAAAAGGAGAAGAAGAAGGATACAGTAAGCAGAGAGAGACAGCACATGACTGAAAACGGAGTTCCTTTGAAAAACTTAAGCTAGGCCTTTGGATCAGAAACTTATTTTCTGAAGCAAAAGATGTTTTGGGCTGCCTTTTTTTTTTTTTTTTTTTCCCTTTGGTTACTGAACCCTTATGCATCCAAGAAGTCTTGGCCATATCTAATGCTGTTATGCTTTAATGCTATGAATGCTAGTTTCTAGCCAGATTTGACTTTTACTTGCAATTTTTAAGTTAGTGTTTAGAGGATAAGAACAGGTATTTCCAGTTTGAGAATAACTTAGATGAGAGTAAAGATGGCAATGTACAGAACACCTTTGGTCTTGAAAACATTAAGCGCAAAAGTATATATGTTAAGTATTTTATGGAATCAGGGCCATAATGCTTTAATTCTGGGAATCAAAATCTATTGACTGGGATATTTTTCAAAAAAATAGAGAATGCATAAATAATAGATTACTTATTCCCTATTGAGACCATGTATATCTCATTTACATTGCAGACAGTCTGCATGCCCATATGGTAATAGTGATCAGATCAAATGATGAGCTATAGCCTAAGGGTTTTTTCTGACTCCACATTCATACACTGAGAAGTTAGTCAAATGAGTGCTGTGGTCAAATCTGCTCAAAAATCAGAAGCATATTATATTAACTGACAAATTCAATATATAAACAAATCTCTCAAATATTGTTCTAAATCGCAAAGTGTCTATTCTGCTTTAAAGATGTTTCACAATTTTACTTGTAACCAGAATATAACTTAACTCCTGGTTGTAAGAGAAAAAAGGTTTTGTGGAAAATCAACAGAATTGCAGAATCACTAGAAGTCTTTTATGAGACTCCTATCAGGAAGCACAATAAACCTAATTTTCAAGTCTCATCATATAACCTAGGAATTCTTCAAAAAACAATAAAAAAATCAGCTAGTTAAAAAAAAAAATAATTTTTACAAGTTAAGGAAAAATGCCTGTGAGGAAAAAAACCCAACTTTTAATATTAGAGACAGGTTTTCTCTCTATGACTAAATTTCAGATGCTCTGAAGTTCTAAATATGGGGATCTCAGGTAGTGGGTTGAAAAAAATTCCAGTCCTGCTAAATTCAAAGAGACACTGAATACAGCATTAAATATTTCATACCAAATCCTATTCTCTATTACGTCTTTGGCAACAAGCAATATAATATCAAATTAACTTAGCCATAAAACTAAAATATAAACAAATACACATTGGTAATGAAAGCTAGCTACCTTTTTCTTGGACGCTTCTGATTTCTTTGACATGTTTCTCAATTTCTTATGCAGATGATTAAGAACCTGAAAAGATAAATTTGCATCTTAAATTTCACCATTTTCTAAAATTCAAACCCATGTATTTTAGATTATGCTCTAAAATGCTGCATGAATTGCTTATGGACATTACTCATCCAATTTGTACATTTCAAAAGTGCACCATATAAAATCCAAAGGAATTATACATCTGCATCCGTGTGGATCAACAGACATGAAGCGGACCACAATTGAATTCCTATATAAAATTCATATGCATTGCATAACAAATATGTATTACAAATGAAAAACACAACAAATGAAAACATATTATGCACCTAGAATTAACATTCTTATTTCATAAAAATATCAAAGCTTTTTAAATTTAGAATAACCCTTATTGCATGTAACATAAAAAGTGTATGTTTTGTGTCAGAGCTTTTCTGAGTCTCCTGCATAATTTGCTTTCTTCAGATGGATATTTAGTTAATATAATCAGGATGTTGGTGCTATTTGATCTTCGAAAGAAGCTTAGGCTTTCAAAAATAATTTATACTAAAATGTATTTGACATGAGGCATGACCCTTATCAACAATTTGATGATATTTGTCATGTACTTTTCACGAGTAACTTTTTAATATATGTCTCAAAAAGGCTCATGATCCAAAAAAAACAGGGTCCAAATTTTAACATAATTATTTACATACAAGATGTGGGATAGTGGATGTATAGAGGTGCATGCCCTACTTTACCTGCAGTCATTAACTGTATCTAATATATTCATATGGTGTGATCTGCAGGCATGAAGGGCAGGGAAAATGCTCTTCATCTGAATGTGTTTAACAAGTTGTAAACCATACAGAATAAAAAATGCTTAATTAAACTCGAGGGTTTAATTAAAACATGGTGAGAAGAATTTTTTAGAGAGACTGACAGAGTGTACAGCTTAGTTAGATGATGATGATGTTAGGTGGCACCTTACATAGCTCTAAGATGAACTGAGAACAAGTTGATAGGTAAGATCTTCCAGCATTAAAAGGATTTTTTAAAAGGAATATAACAAGAAATTTTAGAGCTTATAAGGATTTTCTTGGGATTGGGAAAAGGGTATAAATTGAAATTCTCTTATATCATCTGGGGGCGTTTCCTTTCTTTTCTTTGGAATGCATGGCTTACCACTACCAGGACAGACACTGGAAAAAAATGACCTCTAGACTTGATCCCACTCTGTCATTTCAGTCCTAGAAACATACATAATGAATTAAAAGAAATAAGATGCTACTTGTGAATAACCATAGCTCATCAGTGGATTCCACTTTTTAAGTATCTACCCTTAGCTACCAGTGAACCACAAAAACCAAAACAAACCAAAAAACCCTACTTGTAAACACTTAACATTGGAAGTGCAGTTCATTTGTGCTTATCCATGCACTAACATGGTTCTGTGTGAAAGGCTCAACCCTTCATGCACTCCCTATTCTGAAACACTAGCCAGGCTGCTACCAAGGCTAGCCTGATCTTGGGAGCCTGGGAGAAATACAGTGAAGTCCATCAGTGCTGATTCACCTGTTGTACCCCCTTCACATAACCTACAATGATGAGCTGTTTCTTCTGGACCTTTGCAAATCCCATCACCTACCACCCAGAGACTATACTGTAATTTTCCCTCACAGCCCAAAACTAAAGTCAGACAAACTCTTCTCAGAAATTAGAACTGCAAAATGTTCTTTTAAAGTTACATACATTTGTTTTTCTTTTGTTCCAACACTTTTAGCCCAAATTTTTGCATTGCATCTTTCTCCAATCCAGTGAAAGATGCAGTAGAATATAAATGATCAATTGCATACTCAGGGGTGGGTGGGGAGGTGGAAGGGTTTGTTGAAGATTTAGATTCTAATCTTCCAGTGAATCTTTCTCAACTTACCCTTTTCAGATTATACACATATTTCATAAAATAAGTCTCTGCAGTGAAGACACACTGGCTCTATGTGGCAGTGTACCAGATGGTATGCAAACCAGCAGCAAGAGCAATAGAATTTAATTACCTATCAACAGCAGGGGAACAGCACTCAGAGACTTACACAGAACTCCAGAGGGATATTAAGAGCCATGTTTATGCACAAACATTACAAGGCAAATCAAAGACACCTCTCCTCACTGTCCTGTTGAAATTATCCTTTCTTTGGGCCAGTGAATAACCAATTGTTCTTCTAACAGCCACTGTCAATTCACCAGAATGAATGATAATTCTACATGTACCCTTTAATTTGTCTCAGGTTATTTCTGTAAAGAACGTATTTCAAAATATCCACTAATACATTTGCACGTGCATTTTTGACTCATGGAATGAAATACACAGATTGCTGAAAATCAGGTCACAACTTATTCTCATAAGGTGTTACATTTTGTAAAATTCATCTCTGTGGAAAAATTCTTTACATGAAACTTTTCTAACTCCAGCTTTCATGTATCTGTTGTTTAGAGATCTTATTTGGCTCTCAGTGAAGGAATAGCTTTCCTGTTTTCTGGAGATGACGGTTGGGTGCTGTGGGTAGAAAGTTATGATGTTGTGAAAGAGGGTGTAAAGAGACTTGCAGGATGACAGAAGTACAAGAAGTTCCAGTCTGGTCCAGACTGTACTACCACAACTATCACTGATGGCACGTGGGAGAACGTGGATTTTGCCTGCACACAATTCATTTATGGTGTTTGGGTTTTTTTGTTTTGTTTTGTTTTGTTTTTTCCTACAGGTGTTTCAGGAACTACATTCAAGATGGTTTGAGAGCCCAGGTTGAGGGACTATGACCAAATCAAGTTGAGAAAGTGATATTTCCAGTAAAGGAGAGAGAGAGAAAAAATATCTGTACCTATTCGCATAAGTCTACCAAACACTGTAAAAATCTGAAGCCAGTTGCAAAGTGTATTCCTGTCTGGATGTGTATAATCTTTCCACAGATTATCAGCCATTGAAAATCACCCAGCAGGAAAGCCTGCCCAAGATCATTACCTAATAAGAATGAACTGCTTGTTTAACAGCGACATAATGTGAGCATTTTATTCTGAACCATATTTATAGCGTGAACTTGATTTAAATTCAAGTGCCACTGCCTGCAATCCATTTTTTAAAGTACACTACTTGTATTGTCACAACAGATCCCTCACCCTCTTTTGTTTTACGGTGTGTCACTAATGTGTCATACACTTTATTTTTTCTTTTTGGTGTAGTTTAATAAAATCTTCCATCATTGCTCAGCAAAATTTAAGATACAGTATCTTAAGACAAGAACCATATAAGCTTGTATTTTATGTTGAGGCTCCTACTTTTTATGGCTTACTTTTAACCAAGTCTATAAATCACACATGACTTCCATGAATGCAGACTGTTTACAGTGACAGATAATAATGGAAACATTCTTAAGGCAAGAAATAATTCTTTTAAAAAAGCTTTTAGTATTATACATCTATAAAAGGAAAAGTTTGTTAATGATTTTAGGTATCCACTCTAAAGGTTTGATTGAAGGAGGCCTGATTTTCAAGGGCTGAATGCTTATAACTGAGTACTCAAAAGCAGAGGCACACAAAATCAGTTGCCACATTGCACTACGCAGGCAGGTATCAACTGTTAGAAACTTCCTGGGAATCATTTATCACTGTGCCCTTTAAGAACACATCAGTGAGCAAACACTGTAGCAGTGTTATGAAACACATACAAAAATCCAGTATTAAAAACATAAGGAAAGTAATATGATAAGTAAAAAAACAAAAAAAACAAACAAAAACCAGGCTGTCCACAAGAATGCAGCACTGCAACTCAACTAATCACTATATAATCATTCTCCTCTGGCTGGAGTACTAAGCTCCTTTCAAGAGTAGTTCTGTGAGTTCAAGAGTAGTTCTGAGTTCTTGTTCAATATATTCATCAATGACCTGGATGAAGGGATGGAGTGTACACTCAGCAAGTTTGCTGATGACACAAAACTGGAAGGGGTGGATGACACACCAGAAGGCTGTGCTGCCATTCAGTGAAACCTGGACAGGAAAGCTGGGCAGTGAGGAATCTAACAAACCTAATGAAGCTCAACAAGGGCAAGTGTAGGGTCATGCACCTGGGAAGGAATAATCCCATGCATCAGTACAGGTGAGGGGTTGACCTGCTGAAAGCAGCTCCATGGAGCAGGATCTTGGAGTCCTGGTGGACAACAAGCTAACCACGAGCCAGCAGTGTGCTCTTGTAGCCAAGAAGGCCAATGGTCTCCTGGGGTGCAGTAAGAAGAATGTAACAAGCAGGACAAGGCATGTTGTCCTCCCCCTCTATTCTGCCCCACTGAGGCCAAATGTGGAGTACTGTGTCCAGTTTTGGGTTCCCTGGTTCAAGCTAGAGCTACAAAGATGGTAAGGGGACTGGAACATCTCTTACAAGGAAAGGCTGAAAGACCTGGGGCTGTTTAGTCTGCAAAAGACAGAGGTGATCTTGTAAATGCTTATCAATATCTAAAGGGCAGGTGTCAAGAGGATGGGGACAGACTCTTTTCAGTGGTGCCCAGTGACAGGACAAAGGGCGATGGGGCACAAACTGGAACACAGTAAGTTAAATCTGAACATAAGAAAAAAACTTTGAGGTTGACAGAGCCCTGAAACATGCTGCCCAGAGATGCTGTGGAGTCTCCTTTGAAGACTTCTTCAAAATCCACCTAGATGTGTTCTAGGTGAATCAGCTTTAGCAGGGGGGTTGGACTACATGATGTCCAGAGATCCTTTCCAACCCCTACCATTCTGTGATTTTGTGAGCCAATAAAAGCTGATTTCCTAAAGATTTGTGATTCCTTGACTGTATGTTCCCAAAAAGGGCATCTCATCCACAAGTAGATGCTACTCTTAGTTTTCAGATGCTTGTCTGATGTTTAACAACTCAGTGACTGACTCTCCTTTTAAGAAGAGAGGATGACAGAGTGTCTCCACCTTCTTCATTAACTCCTGTTTTCATAAAATTAGGGAAACATATTTCCTTCTTATATTTTCACTACCCTATCAAATTTGATTGAAACTGAACCAAAGTTGTCTGTGGGAGAGAGGAAACAGGTAGCTGGACACAGAGCATAATCTCATAAATCTCTGCCTTAAAAGCAAATAATGTGAGATTTCCAGTTCTGATTTTGTGGGAGGATGCTGTTTCCAAATACCTAGCACTGTTTCAGCACTTCTGTAGGTTGTAACAGCATTGCTGTTCACTGGGGAAAATAGAAATCTCTCCTAACATAATTTGAGAGAACGAACTGAGCTCCCTGTGAGAGTGCCTAAAAAATGAGACTTTCAAAACTGAAAGTTCAATTGCAATTTGCTTATGAAAGATACAGAATTGCCTTAAAGGAGACTGGAAAAGGCAATATATTCAAATAGAGGAATGACACTCCTTTGTCTTCATCTTCTGTATCAGAAGATTGCATTATTTAGCTGATCCACAGTCCATGAAAGCCAGTGAAGTCCATAAGAAACTAATGCATTTATTTTTATAATATTTCTGAAGCTATTACACAGCAGCAATCCTCTAACTGTGCATGCATTCAGAAGCCAAAATACTTGTTCTTCATAGTACTTTAGGAACATCAGTAAAAGCTCACAATGGCCACTTTGCTTGCAGCCTGTGAGAGTAACAATGGCTTTGAAAATTTTAAAACTTCAGCTCTGATTTTCAACTACTATCATCCTTAATTTCTCTCTCACCCTGCCCTATGTACCAAAATATTGCAGCTGGAGAATTGCTAGTGGCTCTTAATGAGGCAGCAAGGAGCCTTTTCACTGTAAGGTACAAATACCACCCATAGCCTTGTACCAGTCATGGTGTTTTTCATGTTGACACTGATGGGGCTATCAGATGTTTCCTAAAACTCATCCCTTCCGGTTGGGTCTTCCCAACTGACACCATGGCAAGCAGGATCATACATACAGGCTCAAAAGACACCATCAAGGAAGAGTGCTAGGTGAGATAGATAGTCTGGCACTAATTTAAGCACAAGATTTAGTTGTAATTTCAAGTGGCCTTGATTTTATGAGCTTGTTCTGGGCGTGTATTTCACACAGGGTTGCTTCCTTGGTTTGGTTTTTTGTGGGGTTTGTTTTTTTTTTTTTTAACTAGATATTCATAGTAATATTTAGAAATCTGCTGTTACAGTGATGCTTTGTAACAACATGGTTTGTTTTATTTATTATGCTTTTACTTTGTTTAAGCATATTTCCTTCTTCATTTCCCTCCTATACTAAGTAGGACTATCATAGTTTTAAAAGAATTTGTTTCCAATCTTCTGTCTTATAGTTAGACTTTGAAGGATGGTGCTTCATGCTGCAACTGAAGGTGCTTTGGCTTTGAAAAAAATGGAAGAATTCTTAATAGCTGAAAGGCTCCCTCTGTGTACATTCCATAACATTCTCCCCGAAATATGTAATATTTTCTTAAAATTCTGATGATCTATGGCTACAGCAAGTTTCACCCCTCTCACAGCTCAGTCATATTTATCACTGCAGATGAAATACTAGTGTATTCACCCAGGGAAAAAAAAAAAAAAAAAAAGAATTCAGTTTATGTGTGAAGACAAGCATTCTCCATTTGCCAGGTTGGACTTGTTTCATTACACAGAGTAATTTATAAATATTGTCCTTTGAGTTCTGCGTAACACTGTTTTAGCAGAGCTGGGTGCTGTTCTAGCCTTGCAGATCACAGTTAAACTGATGTAATATGTATAAAACTGAACATAAAATTATTTGTTCAGAGTAAATACTTTAATTACATCTATTGAACTTGCTCATCAAAGAATGTACTTCTCAACACTTAAGCAGTCCTAATTTGCAAGAGAAGACCTATCCTGTCTGCAGAAAATTACTGCCTAAGGAGAATTCCTGCTACTGAAGGTTGCTGGCACAGAAGCCCAAGGATCTCCACCTAACTCAGCAGGTAGCAGCTGGTGCTCCAGATCCTGTCCAGCAGCAAGCACCGAAGGCCACAATTAACATTCACAGAAAAATGTGATAGTTCCCCTGAGCAGAAAAGTTGCTCAATACCCTTACTCAGGCACCTTTACTTACTGCTTTTTGCTGCCTGGGTCCTCACACAGTGCTCTCTAGCACCACCTGCCCTTGCTGAACTCAGAGGTAAATTGCCCCTCCACTTCAACTGAGGCAACAGGAACCAGGCAGCATGATCGGGTCTTTCTACTCTTAACATGTTAACTAGATGAAACCAAACCAGTGGACTGTGTCATTTTTAAGTGCACTGCATTTTAAAGAACTGCAATTATTTGTCTGAAGCCTGAACAACTTGTTGCTTTGTTGTACTTTGAGTTACACTCAAACAACAGTGCAAGAAAATAGCAGAGCTGCACTGATAGACAAAGCAGCAGAGCACTGCAGCTTCTTAGCACTTTGCAACAAGGAAATCAGAGAGAGGCACCCCAGTAATTACCAGAACCACCCCCATCACACTACCCTGTGCAATCCCTGTCCTGACCCATCTGTGCCACACACGGACATATCCCCTCCAGTCATCCTCATCTACAAACCTGCCCTGTCTCTTTGTGCCACAAACTCACTCCTGCCCTGCTGCCTCCCAACAGTGCCACGTCCCTCCATGCGCCCAGAGATGGCCCCTCAGCTCATGGATACCCACCACCATTGTCCCTCCCCATCCGTTTTACATACCCTTCACTACCACCCACTTTGCCCCACCTTGGCATAGCAGAAGGAGATGAGCAGCAGTGGGAGCAGATATCCAAAGACAAATGTGCAAACCACATAGACCTTCTTGTGGCGTGGGTTAGGCCAGTGCTCCCAGCAGAAGGTCTGGTTGCTGGCCTCGCGGTGGAAGAGGCGCTGGTGGTGAGCCACAGGTGAGGCCATGGCAAAGGAGAGCGCCCAGATGAGCCCCACACCCAGCAGTGCATTGCGGGAAATGCGCAAGGCTGAGGAGCGGCGGGAGTGCACGATGGCCACATAGCGGTCCACAGACATGGCCGAGAGCGTGAAGATGCTCACCAGCATAGAGACAGTGAAGAAATAGTGGATGAACTTGCAGATGAAGGCACCCAGAACCCAGGTGGGAAGCACATAGACTGTAGACTGGAAGGGGATGCAGAAGAGCAAGTAGGCCAGGTCGGCGATGCTCAGGTTGAGGATGAAGATGTTGGTGGTGCTGCGGCGCTTGCCTGGCTTGCTCCTGGCCAGCACCGTGATCACCAGCGAGTTGCCCAACACCCCTAGGGTGAAGATCAAGCCGAAGACGATCAAAGTGATGAAGTTCTCAATGCCGATACCGAAGAGGGGCTTCCCCTCCACCTCCGGGAGCCCGGAGAGGTTGAACTCCCCTCGGGGTGGCTCTGCTACAGCCCGGGATCGGTTGAGAACCGCTGCCGCGGGCTCCCCTGCCTCCATCCTCCCTTTTACGCGCCAGCCAAAGTTTCCGGGGATGGAAAGCAGAGGCGCTGCTTCCCGGCACCGCGGCGACCCGGAGCGGCCGCCCCCTCGCCAGTGCCAGGGGCGGCGGCGAAGGAGGGAAGGGCGGAGGCGGCTGCCGCGCAGGGTGCCCCGCTGCTGGCAGGGTGCAGCCTGCGCCGGCGAGCGCGGAGACAACGCGGCAGCCGCAGCCGCCCCCGGGCAGGTGGCGCAATCAGCCCGCGGGGCCCGGCGACCCCGCCGCCCCCGCCGGGGGAGGCGCTGCGGCCGCGCCCTCCCCGCTGCGCCCGGACCCGCCCCGAGAAGCGGCGCGGAGCTGAGGAGCGCCAGCGGCCGCGGCTGCTCCCGGAGACCGAGCTCCCCTTGGGGAAACGAGGGGTGGGGGATTCCCCCCCTCCCCGTTTAGCTTGCAGGTGCCTCCGCAGGGCTGCCCGCCGGACCGCGAAGCGGAGCCGAGCGGCTGCGGTATCCACCTCAGAAAACTTCTTTCTGCTTTTTGCCTTCGCTCCCAGGGATGCTCAGAAGTCGTGTCTTCCAGCAGGGCTTTTCAAGAGAGTTCAATTAAATAATCAAGCGCCTGCGTAAACCCACCTCAACAGGTAGCCGGCAGCAAGAATTAGTCCGGACTAAACACCGCCTCTGCTCCCTGTTTTCGCCTCTTTCACACCTTTTCATTAATCATTCCGTAATAAGCCAGTAGCTCACAGGACAAAAGATGGCAGACATTGTTACTCCTTTAAAAAAGAAAGGAAAAAAAAAAAAAAAAAGTCTGCCCGCTTTTCACGCTGAAATCGCGAAGCCTGTGTTTGGAAACTCCGCCGCTACTCGGCTACATCCCTGCGAGGGTTGGGGGCTCGGAGCCGGGCAGCCGCAGGCAGTGCCTGAAGGTGCCGAGATAAGAGCTCCTGAAAAGTCAGTCTTTTCAGAACTGGACGAAATATAAAACTTCCTCCAGAATATGGATGTCAGTTGATGTCAGTATTCACAGAGGCGCACGTACCTTCACGTTGTGAAAGCAACAGGTCTGCCTGAGGGTTCTTAACCATTTGTTTTCAAATTGCCAGTCAGTGAGCTACGGCTACTGATGTTGCATTTCATCTCTCTTCTCTAGGGACGCTGGCTGCTAATTGTTAAAAATCCCTCTGTGACACAGAGCGCACGCTGGACACGGGGGTGAAGCAGGTACAGACTGGGAGAGTCGCGGCTTTTGTAAAGAGCTTCCTCTTTACTCAAGCGCTCAATGCTGCTTTGGCAGACGTTTTCCTGCTGGAGCAGCAGGGCCAGACAGAGCTGCTTGGATGTGCTGTTGAACGCAACGAGCTTTTTCGGTTGCTTATTTCGCAGTCAGCAATTTGACGGCTATTTTCTACCTTTCCCTTTGCTACTTATTTTGAAGCATCTCAGCAGCTGCACATCAGGTGACTGCAGAACTATTGACTTCTGCAGATCTGGATTTTAATTAAACTTATATATGGTCTGGTCCTTTATGTCCAAAGAAACACATAATGGCAGAGCAAAATTCAGTTTCTATAGATCTGAGAAACTTTTATTTAGATTGAACGGTTTTCTGTGTCCATTGTAACTCACTTTAGAAGTTCCAAAAGTATTAAGGAAAAATAAACTAAAAGTCCTAAAAGACTTGTGGGGTTTTTTTTCTTATGTGCATACCTTATCATTCTGTTCATGTGTTTGATTACCATGCAAATCTACTAGTTTCTGCTTCTGTAAAGGATCTGAGAATGGGCATTGTTAAACATTTCTGGAATATATCAGATATTGTGGATTTTTTGGAACTGCTCTGATTATTTTGTGAAAATGGGTAACAGTCTCTATAGATTTCCTTAGTGTTGCTGATGTCTGTGTTTGCTGCTATGAATTCCTTCATATGGTGAGATACATGAATACTTTTGAGCACCACTGATGTTTTGATTTTGAGCCATGTCTCATTGCCAGACATCACACTTTTCTAGGATGTCTTTTCTAGGATGAAATATCAACCCTATCCTGGCTAAAGTTAATGCTAATAGTGCATTGATCACAACTTTCCATCTGAAATGATGTGTTAGTCCTTACTGCTTATGCTTCTGCTTTCTTAAGATGTATTATCTTTTGAACAGTATAGCCTGAGAGGTGACCAGAGAACAGGAGACTGTTTTAGAGACAAACAAATAAGCAGGAAAACTGGGTACAGAAACAAAATCAATTTTAAGGGAAAGTAACCTGAAAATCACATCAGTGGTGTTAATTCTATTAGTTTCCTTAGATGTTTGATTGATAGTTTTGCTTTTCTGTTATGCATATATTGTAAAGTATATAATTCTTATAATACTGTTTCTCAATATTAGGGGAAAAAAACAGAGAACATAACTGTACTGCAGCTTTTCTGTCAGACCCACAGGCTTCATCTTTGTCATCAGTGGAGGAAAGTTCCTACACTGACAGTGCTCATCATTCCTGTTAAGATTGCCATAAACAAACAGGTATTGACATTTTAATCCACTATTCTTGTTATCTAGACTGAGTAAAATGTTAATGCAATATAAAGTTCCAATAGAAAACTTGTTATGAATTCAGAACAAATAATTATATAATTAAATACACAAATTACTTGAAAAACAGTAGGAGAAAAAAATCAGTAAAAATTTACATCACGCTTTAGGAAAATATATTCCATATCTTTGCAAAAGACATCTCTTGGTATGTGTCTCATGCATTTCCCTGAATCTAGTTTTATTGAATCTAGTCCCGAATGCCTTTTGACATGAAAAGATCTACTTTTGTCAAAACTAAAGTAGCCTATGAACTTCAGAAAGAGAAAGAAAGGCAATCTTCCTCTGTCTGTCACCATGATCCACAGTCATCTTTTTCAGATGTTATTCTTCATCTCCAACAAAGTATTTTGGCTCCATGATTTTCCATAGCAATCAATGGGAAAAATAGTAGAAGAGATGTAAAAAAGAGCTGGGAACCTAAATACCTTGTTAAGTCTAGACCTACATGTTTACTCCTCAGTGGCTTAATCCAGAAGACATTACTGAGAAAAGCATCACAAAGATTGTTGGAGAATGGCTAGAAGACAAGGGCCTTGTACCTGTAAGGGAGATCCTTTCTCACGCATGTTGTTAAGCTTGGCAGTAGTTATCTCAAGAAGCAGCAGGGAAGACATGACTTATGGGTCAGCATGACCCTGGGCTTGTAAGATAACAG
>JANHGN010025685.1:30143-49416 GCA_024605025.1 Megaceryle maxima | reverse complement strand
CCCCTCCAGGGATGGTGATTCCACCCCCTCCCTGGGCAGCCTGTTCCAAGGCCTCACCACTCTCTCAACAAAGAAATTTTTCCCAATATCCAACCTAAACCTCCCCTGGTGCAACTGAAGCCCCTTTCCTCTTGTCCCATCACTAGTTACCCGGGAAAAGTGACCAACACCTAGGTCACTACAACCTCCCTTCAGGTAGTTGTAGAGAACAATAAGGTGTCCTCTCAGCCTCCTCTTCTCCAGACTAAACAAGCCCAGGTCCTTCAGGTGCTCCTGACGCATTTTCCCCAGACCTTTTACCAGCTTCCTTGCCCTAAAGACATGCCACATGTTCATTTTCTGTTGGTCTGAAGAAATGCCCTCTAGTAAACATCTTTTCTGCTACTGCAGATGCTGAATGTTGCCTACATTATTATTAATTTAATAATAATATTATGAACATATTAAATGTCATATCAATAAAATGAAGTATCAATACTTCACTAATAATAGCTACTTAAAATCCTACACTACAGGAATATTCTTTTTTTCTCTAAAAAAAGGTAGTTCCACACAATGTTGGTAATACACCAAACATGAACCTTTCAGGTTTTGCTTTGCAAGGTGCCATTATTGGTGCAAGACATTTTAGACCTGTTGACTTAATGATTCTTTGGTCACTTTCTAAGATACTTAGTACTTACACCCAGTGGAGCCTTTCTTCTGCAGATTTAGAGCCCATGAAACTTAGTTACATGCTGTATGTGAAACCACTGGAGCTAAGCTTAAGAGTACATTAAAAATTATCACAGTTCTCAATTATAATTCTAGAGTTCTTTTTATAATATGGGAATAATATTGTAATAAGTTCATCAGCATGTGATAACCATAATAAGCATTGATAAGCAGGTTTTATTTATAGATACCACAGTATCTTTGAAGCTTTGGGGTGGATGGTGCTTTTCCAGCTGCAGCAGCTTGCTTTAAATGTGTGCAACAGGAAAGTACATGGGTATTTCTGTGTTCAAGTTTGTGCACTTTAGCAGGACTGAAGTTAAAGTGAAAAACTTGCCTTGCTCGAGAATACCCAAAGGCAAGGCAGACACAAAATAAAGGAAAAAAAATATTATTATACTCATTTTAGTCATAGCAGGTAGATACACAGAGGTTAAACTACTTGCCTCAGGCCATAATGAAAGACTGAAATAGCCAGGAACTCACCCTGATTTCTTTTATCAATCCAGTCTTAAGCATGAGCTATCCTTCCTTTCAGAGCAAAATTGTCTTATGTAATTTTGGGCAATGTCAGAGTAGGCTATTTCCCTGCTACAAAGACTCACGAGTTATGTTCTATTCTGGTGGAAATTTGTAGGAACTCACTGCTACTCAAAAAGCTGGCAAAGTTGATGGTTCAGTGTGTAACTAAAAAAAAAAACCAGCTAGAGCAATTACGAGGAAACGATGACTCGAAGTTATCAAGAGACTCTACGTGTGTGGAAGTATCTGTGTACGCTGGTGTAGAAGAGGGAGGCAGCTTACCAGTTGTACTTTGTGTGCCTTCCCATATTTCTTTAGGTTTATTTATTTGAAGTGCTTAAATGTAAATCTGGCTTGTGTAATGTGACTGCATAAGAATGCAAATCGTACTGCTCACTGTCTTTGTTTACCTAATGTTTGTTAATAAGACATAAATTTACCTAATACTTAGTAAAAAGAAGAAAAAGGCAAAATACCCCGAACTTAAAAATCCCTTCAAATGTAAAATAATGCGACAAACAGGAAGAGAAAGAGGAATTTTTCTGCTTGCTAAAAATCCTATACCAACTTGCATCCGTTTTTGGAGCTTGGTGCTCACGTCAGCTCCCTTTTCCTGCTTGTTCCCTTGTGAAATGCCCCGTTTCTCTTAGGCAGGTTCAGCCCATGTCACTACTGTGAAAGTTCTTGTTCACTCTACGGTGGTGTTTTCAAGGATAAAGTGGCTTTTTCATGCTCAACGACCGCCCACTCATATAATTAGTTGGGCACTCCTTTTCTTTCTGGAGGAACCAGAGAAACCGTGCCTGTTCTGGTGTGCCAGGCAGTTAATTGCATCTCCTTCAAATTCTGCCTATGTACTTAATGTTATGAATGTTTTATTAGCAACGTACAGAGGAAGAAAATGGAAGATAGTGATGTGTCCTGAAAAGTAATGTTAAATTGTCACTAGAGTCTTTAGCAGGTTTGAATTCTTTAAATATAATTACCCTGTCTTCTTAATATGGTCCAAAATTGTTTCTCTATTTTAATCTCTGTTCTCAGCCCCGTGTTTTGACAAAATACTCTCTGCCTTCCTAATTTTGAAAACCAAAGATCAAATCAGCTTCATTAAAATATACTCACCTATCTAGTTATTTAAAATAAAGGACTTTCTTTGTCACTAACTACCCCGCTCTAATTACACTTAAAATTAAGTCTATCATTGAAGAATCTGGCTTAGAATGGAAAGAAAAAAAATCTCCATCTGTACTTACCTTGACATTTGGTCAATAGATACATTCCATGGATTTTTCTTTAAAGAAAACAAATCCAGCATGTTAGACAAAGCTTCTCCTTCAGTCTATGTAAGTGAAAGGCCTTTCAAGTCAATGACACCGTGTGTAGTTTCTGCTCAGGTATTAAAAACTTCTGCTAAGTGTTCTTGGCCATGTGGGCAAAGGCATTTTGCCACTTGTCAAGTCTATGAAATAAATTTTGTTGGAAGCTGGAATATTTAATTGTGCCTTTTGTCCTGAAATAAACATAATCTAGTTATATTTGCAAGACTTAACAATTCCTATTGAATGTATTAATGAAGTGGTCTTTGGCAACCCCCCCAGGCTTTTGACAGTCAAAGGTTGTTTAGATAAAGGGAGTACTGGTGAGAAAAAATCAGTAAGAATTTAATATGGAATTACAAATTAAGCCTGTTGAACTTGCCTGTCACGTGAACTTTTCTCTTTTAAAGTGCTTCAGATCTTCTCCAAAGTAGTTGACAGAAATATTGAAATCAATTTTCAACTGCCTGCAAATTATGGAACACAGAGCTTCAATCTTTGGGTTTTTTTCCCCTAATTTCTTGTCCCCAAATGGTGTTCGTTTAGAGAACGGTTTCCTGCATGATACTCCACACTAAGTAAGAAGGTTTTTAACTCCTGCTGAGAAAATAAAGCTGAACAACTCACTGTCTCAGCTCAGGTTTGTATTCAGGTCATGTTTCAGATCATTTCTAGAAATACACTTATTTGGTTGAAACTGAAGCTTTGACTGGAGGAACTGGGGTCCTCTTGTGCTTATTGTGTCTTTGCCTTAACCTGGAGTGGAAATACTCCAGCTGACTTTAATGGAAGTGACTTAAATTAGATCAGCCCATACTAAATGTGCAGATGCATTCAGAAAGGAGAATGTTTTCCCGTAATTGCTCTATACTCGGCAGTTATAAATATGTTCATAAAGTAGCTTAGATTGATGGGAGCTGATGAGATTCTGAGTGATGTAATTATATACTTTTGCCATCTAGTACAACTAAAAAAATGTTTATCTGGGTTTTTTTCTTTTCTATATTAATATGCTGTAGAAGTAAATAAAAATCCCTGCAGCAATGGAAGGCATAATCATCCTGATTGTGTATTTTGAAAATCCCATTCTCTTAAAGGGCAGGCAGTCTTGTCTTGAGTAGCAACACTGAGCAGATGCTTTTGTTGTAATAGCCAGAGAGGAATTTGGACTGTAAAAATTGTATTTTTTTAATAGCAGTGCAGCAGTTTCGGCGTAACAAACTTCATAGTGCTTTCCATGCATGCGTGTTCTCGGACAGCTCGTGGTGCAATCATTACAGGTACTATTTTACAATGATGTAGGTGATAGCTGAGCATAATAACACTTCTGAGCCTTATGTGCAACCATATGCCCCCACCTCCATATTAGAATCACTAGTGCAATTTGCCATGACTGGTCCCGTGAAGCGTAACACATACTGATAATAATCCTCATTCTTTTGCCTGTCTCCCTCTGGGGTTACTCCTCTGCATCTCTGCCTGCTTACTCCTTAATTGTATCTGGGGGTCCCAGATTTTCCTTGCATTTCTCAGTTTTAGTCATTAGATTGTTACTGCTCTGCAGAAAGAGTCAGGCGTTGGCTTTTTGCCACATATCTACTATTATTATTTAGATGATGTTCAGGTAACCTGTGCTAAATGTTGCATTGCCTGAGTGTGGTCTAAAAGCAATTCTACAATTCACTCAGGATCTCTGGCAAGCTAAATGGAAAAAAAACCCAAACCAAAACAAAACAGTAAACCATTACCTTCTATAAATAATTGTAACTGTCTTTTGAAATTCAGACAAATCTAGCAACAGATAAAAATAATATAAAACCAGAAAAACTCCCTCAGTGAGAGTCAGGTTTAATATAATGCATTGATCAGAATGAACTTACTAACCTGGAAGTTTCTAATACAGCTTCATCCACCAGACTACTCACCAAGATATGCTGAGCAGGATGGTGTGCTGGTTTTGGCTGGGATCGAGTTAATTTTCTTCACAGCAGCTGGTATGGGGCTGTGTTGTGGATTTGTGCTGAAAACAGTGTTAGCAATTCAGGGATGTTTTTGTTATTGCTGAGCAAGGCTTACACAGAGTCCAGGCCTTTTCTGCTTCTCACCCCACCTCACCAGTGAGCAGGCTGGGGATGCACCAGGAGCTGGGAAGGGACACAGCCAGGACAGCTGGCCCCAGATGACCAAAGGGATATTCCAGACCACACAGTATCATGCTCAGCATACAAAGCCAGGGGAAGAAGAGAGAAGGGGGAGATGTCTGGAGCGATGGCATCTGTCTTCCCAAGTAACCATTACATGTAATGGAGCCCTGCTTTCCTGGAGCTGGCTGAACACCCACCTGACGATGGGATGTGCTGAATGAACTCCTTGCTTTGCTTTGCTTGTGAGCGTGGCTTTTGCTTTCCCTGTTAAACTGTCTTTATCTCAACCCACGAGTTTTCTCATTTTTACTCTTCTGATTCTCTGCCCCACCCCACTGGGTGGAAGTGAGCGAGAGGCTCTGTGGGGCTCAGTTGGTGTCCGGGGTTAAACCATGACAGATGGGTAGAAGAGGGGAAAAGGATGGCTTCAGGAAACATTTTTACCCTCAGCTTTGTCTACGAGCCAGAAGATTTTTTGCATTCTACCTGCTTAGAAGTGTCTTTCCTTTCTTATGCTCCATAGGGAAAAAGAGCTGTGTTCCTCATGACAGATTATAAACAGTCTTTGAAAAAAGAGTTTGCCCAGGCAGCCCTGCTGATGTGCCCACAGGGATAGGGACCAGTCCCTGCTTGACAGAGAGGATGGCTAGAAGCACTCATCACAATCCTCTACCATCGCAGGTGACTGCTTTCCCAAGGAACAACAGAAATAGACTTCCCTGCATCCCAGCATCTATAGATCACATCAGGTAACAGAAGCAGTATATGCATGGATTGCTTACTGACCAGTTGCCAAATTGTTAGTGATTCATTTGATTTTTCTCATGCTAACTTAATTGATAGTGAACAACCATAACAAAAAAAGGCTTTTGTGAAGTCAAACTAATAACCAAACAGCTTTCATGTCTATAAATTGTACCGCAGGTAAACTGCACAAAGCCAGTCATGGGGAGGCCACAGGGAGTGCAAGCAGCTTATGGGGCAACAGAGGTTTTTAGAAGATAGGGTTAAACTTCCCCTTCTCTAATTCACACCTACACGCAAACTGCTTTTGATGGAGTGTGCTGGGATTTGGCACTTAATAGCATCCTCATGTCTGTTGCTGCTGCTTGGGCTTTGAATTGCCACCTTCCCCGATGACGCTCCCGTCACTTCTGCTCTGTGCCTTCCAGGGCATTGCTCACTCACCGCTGCCGGGCAGGGCTTCTCTTATTAAGTCCCTGAGGAGCATTGGCTGAAAACAAAAATAATAAATAGCCATGTTTTAAAACTAGACCACTTCTCCCTACTTTTAAAAGTATAAATGGGGAGACTTTTCAGTGTAAACTGTTCAAGCCTCCTCCTTATTCCTTGGCTTTTATCTCATGAAAGAGCTGAGTTCCAAATACTCCGATCTAGCTTCCCGAAGCTCAGCTCCTCAATTAATGTGTGACTAAAAGTGAACTGACTTTCGATTCATTATTGAGCACCTGTAGCTCCCACTGGCTTCACTGGGAGCCTTTTGTACACATCATTTGGGATAATTGGGCTCTCGGAGATTCTGGCATTGCATCAGGGCATCTTGTCTTTCAAATGGAAGGCAGAGTGAAATGCTACTTACAGGCACGGCCAGGAGGTGTCCCTGTCTGCGGCACAGTGGTCTCAGACTGGGATTTCAAGGGTTCTTACTGAGCCCGTTGAACTCTTCACGATGAAACAAAGGAGGAAAATTGTACCCCCAAAGATTCTGTTTGGGTGGGGTTTTTTTCTGACTTGTCTTTTTTGTTTTCTTCCATTTTCCAGTCAGGCACACATTTCTATGGAGCTTTTTTCTCAAAGAGTCTTCCTGCCCTACTGAAACTGATCCTGTAGATGAGCTTCCAACCATAGTGTGCTGGAGGAAGGGAAGTCTGCAATCCTGCAGATTTACAGCAGTTTCACACTGCTTCATTCTACCACAACCAAATCCCACTGCCTGCTTATCTCACTCTCCTCTCACTTAATGCACTAAATTTGGGCATTTTCCCAGCACAGGCCCTTAGCTAACTTGTTCGTATTATTATGGCTTCTCTGTGGTTTACTTTTCATTTCTGGATGCTATTATATTTCCATTTCATGGACTCTTCTTGCTAAAGTTGGGAAATTAAACAGGCTTTCAAGTGCAGGTCGATTGATTGACAGTAAACCTGGACATACAACCTAAGAGAAAGTTATTATATTAACAATAACTAATAGTTATTGTCACAACTAGGAGAGATTTTAAGGCTTCCAGAGGGACTCTTTAGTAGCATCGTGTTGTCTGTTCTCAGCTGTCAAGTTATTTAATAGAAGATATACCAGTATGACTTTAAATTATTATAATGTTAGTGAAACAAGATTACCACACTGGAAGGAAGGAGCAGAGAAGTCTATTTCACATTCAGGAGGTTATGAAAAATCTACTGCTGTATTTAAGATATGAACAAAAGGCTGCAAGCAGAGAGAAACGAGGTTATTTAATGTCACAGCTAAACAGCCATCAAAAGACAATAGGTACATGGACACCCCCGTATGCCAAAAAGCAGAAAACACATATGCTTTGAAATGTGTCATCCCAAGCTCTTGGAATTAGGCCTCACTTCAAATGCCCATTAAGTATGATTCTGAACAACAGGGCCATTAAGCTTAACTTGTTTTGTCGGGAGAAGGTTAAGAGTGAGAATTCTCAGAGCGTGTGTATATTCTCCTATTTTGTGTTACCATGACAGAGGATTTTGAGGACAGAGCTGCATTACTCTTTTTTTTTTTTTTTTCTTCTTCTGTGGAGGCCTCAGACTTAAAATCAGGATACTGTGCATTAATTTTATGTGATTTTATGGGAGGACAAGGAGCATTTTTTTGTTGGATAAGAGAAGGAGCACACACTAGGTGTGTTACAAGAATTGGTCAATGAGATCCCTGCATTGAATGTGATTGGAGTCAAAGGCTGTAGCTGCATGAGCTGCTCCAGTCCTGCGAACCACTGACTCTTGCTTAAGCTTCACTGAGGTCCACAGAGAGGCCAACCTGATCAGACTTTCCAGATAAAATTTCAGAAGAGGGAGACTGTGTCTTGTCCTTCTTTCCTTACAGGAAGTTATAATTTTATTGCTATACATTTTGGAAAAGGTATGTTTTAAGACAGGCTGGCGTGGTAGTTTTGCACTCCATAGGGTGCAATTGTTAGAAGAGATGTGTTGATTTTGGGGAGAACCCAGAGCGCTGGCTGACATGGAAGGATTGATAGCAGATGATTGGGTGATGAGGTTTTGACAATCGTTTTCATATCAACACTTTCCCTAAAGCAAGGGAGGGAAATTCTTTCTTTCCTTGCTCGTGTCTGAATAAGCCACCAGACACTTGTGACAGATTGCATATTGATCCATGTTTTACCGTTATCCGCTGTTGATTCTCTGAGGTGAGGGAAGGCCCACCTACATATTTCCATCTTTTCCTCCTCTGCTACTGTGCAAACACCTCTCAGCATGTCAGCACAGCACCACAGTTTCTTTTCTACTTTGTAACAAAACTTACAGGCTTTAGGTAGCGGGATAGAAGCTGAGAGGCCTGGAAGCTGGCAAAGGGGCTTGAATATCACAGCCTGGAAGGAACCGTGGGCCTAATTCTGCCTCTTGTGCAAACTACCATGGGAAGAGTGCAAGGGGACACAGACCCACATCAGGCATATGTAGAATGTATACACAGTAGTAAGCCATGTCTGGTAGTCACTACTAGACTTTGTATTCAGGTTCTGGTTGAGTAATTAGGTTACAGACTTTTTAATAGAGAAAACACTTGATAGTAGCTTCACCTGGGCTATGGGAAATGGCAGCAGACTGTCAATTGACTGAGGACAGGGTGAGGACAGTCAAGATGGAAGTGATGCTGGGTTGGTGGTAGCCCTGACTTTCACAAAAGAAGTGGAAAGCAATCTGATAGCTAGGAGAGTTTTCACGAGGCTGTGCGGGATCTTTCACAGTGCTAAGCTGAGGCAGGAAGCTGAGAGACTGAATAGCAAACAGCTAAAATAAAAATGAGCTACTTCTGCTGAGCAGGGAGATGCTATCCACTCCTCAGGAAATTTCAGGTAAGACAGAACTATGAAAATGAACTTTGGAAAATGCGAGACACGGGGAATTAGTCGGAAGGTGTGATTGCGCTAAAATTTCTGTGTCATCTTCATAGCCAGAAAAAGAATTCAATCAGGGATGTACTAACTGTTGTTCTGAAAGCTAGTGATGATGTAAATAGTTTGGGGGGCATTTCAGTCTAAAATTATATTGTCTCTGTAGTTTCAGCAGTTTATTTAGGAATAAGAAACAAATAAGTGGAAGAGAAAAGGTGGTGAAATATTGTGATAGGTGATGTTCAAGTTTAGAACTTCAATTAAGTTGAAGAATGGTTAATTCAAATCAAGTTTTTAAGGGAGTGGGGCAAGAAAAGCAATATCTGATCACTAGGAGGCAGCGTAAAGAATGAAAGAGCAAACCATCAGCCACTAAACAATGTACCTTTACTGTTTTTTAATACAAACTTTGAATTGGAGACATTCTGGAAAGGGAAAAGAAAAATGCAGAAATCCCTCAGGTACGGGCAGCTGCAAAGCTGCAACAACTAATGGAGATCAACTTATCTTCCATCTTCTGCAAGTAAAAGTTTTCTAGTAACTTCTGTCAAGAAAGCTGTAGCATGGCTGGGAACAAGATTTGCATGCATCAAAAAGTATAGAATGAGCACCATGACATTGAAACCAGAACTGGACTTTGAAAATTAGAAAGTCTTTCTGTCTAAGAGCATGATAGGAATCTAAAAAGTGTTTCCATATGATTTTTCTTAAGATAAAAATGTCCTAGAGATTCAAAGGAAAGTGAAAATATTTGGAATAGCTTATTGATGTTTATCCAGTTGTTACCTACTCGACTAAATATTGCATAGATACATGTGTAAAGTGTAGTTTAGAAACTTCTCTGTTTATTTTCTCCATAAGTAAAATCTTAATGAAATAAATAATTAGAAGTTTGACATGATATTAAGAAATGTTTGGGACTTTTCAGATGCACAGAATACATTTTGTGTGTATAGTATAAGGCCTTTGCATCTAAATCCTTTCATGTGAGTCAAAATATGTACTGAAAAAGAGATCCTAAGTTTCTATGGAAAAAAAACCCCAAACAACTAAAATCATTTTCTAAGGCTTACTTTAAATAGTGCTGTGACTGAAATGGTGATGGTTAGAAAAATAAATCTGACTGATTTCCAGAATTTTTCTGAGATAGAATGTCCTTTTAATCAGGGGAGAATTTGACAGGGAGAAAAAAGTTTTATAATATAGAGCCAGTTTCAGCTGAAGCTATGGAGAAACTACCAACACCCCATTATTAACTATCATTAGTCACATAACTTTTGAAAAAATCCAGCTACTTGTAAGTAGGCAGCTAATTATATGGAAGCTCATGACCTGCAGTTTACAGATCTGTGTGTGTAGCGTATTTTTCAGTTTAGCAGCCAACCCAAAAATTGGTAAAAAACCCAAACAAACCAAAAATAGATTATTGAGGTGATGAACTTTTCTACTGATATTTCATTAACACCTCAGCACGATGTGAGAGGCATAGACGTACTCTCTCTTTCCCTTCCCCTGGGAGCAGAAGAGGGAACTGAATTTCCTTTGTCTTAAAGAAGGAGGCTAAGCCTGGATAACGGATGAGAAGGGATGATGCAGAGCTCTGGATTTCCCAGAAAAAAAATCGGATCAAGTCCATCATCTTCAATGCAACTGAAATCTCATTTTTCTGTAAAGAATTTTGGGGGGTAGTAACCACCTCCACAAAAGCAGGAGCCATGGCTGCCCATCCTTCCTTAAAAAGGACGAGGATAACAATGAAACCAGCCCCCGTTCTAGCATTTTCTAGAACTCCAGACTATTTCTGGGCATATGGTAGCCAGCTGCTGTCAGGCTTTTACCGACACGCCAGGATTTGTAATGTTGTGCCCTGTGTCACTTTGTCATATATTACTTTTAAAACAAATTTCAGGGGAGCAGAACAGAAAGGGGAAACAGCAACTATTTTTAAGAGCTGCTGTTTATCATGTTTTTGCCAGGCTGAACGTTCTCAGAGTTGACATGATCCCGAGCTCTCACACCATTTGATTTCTCATTGTTCATTTTTCATCCTCTCCAGTAGAATTGTTGAAATACATTGATCATCCTACTGAAACACCTGCACCCCTTGACAAGGAAAAAAACTTCTGAATCAATAGCTTTGCTCTCTCGACGACATGGCTCATGCAAGCATGTGTGTTTGCAAGGAGCAGATTGTATCTCAGAGACAATATTCCTAAAGAATACACTGCTTCGTCATAGGTGGGACACAAGGATTTATGGTTGAGGAGGGTAGTATATTCCAGTTTTTGCTGAAGATAGATGTTAAGGAACTATTTCACTCTCCATATAATACAGAATCGGCAAAGAAGGGCCAGTCACAGAAGTGAAGGACTGGAAAGGAAATGCAGGAATCATCTATTCCATCTCATCCTTCTGCTCTAAAGCAAGATGCACATGGAACATGGTTGTCATACTGCTTCTTAAAATCTGCCAGTTGCATGGGTTTCAGAGCTTTCATAGAGAAGCTGTTCCAGTGCTTAAATGGCCAGGACTTGACTATTGCAAAAGATTTCCTAATAATATATTAAAGTCCCTGCTGCTGTCAGCTGAACATTCATAAATTCCTCAGGGGAGCATGGAGCAAATCAGTCGTTATACTCCTCACTGCAGTATTTTATGTAACTGAAGAATTAACAGTGTACTCTTGAGATTTCTTACCCTCTAAATGGCAGAATTTAAGGTTTTTTTCAGACTTCCTGCAAAGCTTATGATTTCCAAACTTCTCTGCACTTTTGTTTGTCTACTCTGGATTCTCACTAATTCCTCTAGCTCTTTTCTAATGAAGCACTTCAGCCGTGACATCATCAGAGGAGAGCAGAATTACTGCTCGTACTTCTACGTGACCTCCCAGAAAATCTTCCTTTTCTTGCAGCACCTGCATATTATTAATTTGACTTATTTGGTGCTGTGTTGTAACTTCAAACCTCTCTGCAGCGCTGCTGCCAGTGCAGTTATTCCCCAGTTTATATTCGTACATTTTGTAGTTTTCCTTTCTAAATAAAGTGCTTTATACTTGTTCAGTGCTGTTAATATTGAAACATCTAGACTTACTTGAATTCCATCTTGCTCCTGCAAGCTTCCTGTAGAACATAACCTGATTCTTAGGTTTAAAAATCATTAATGTTTATTTACCAATACCTAGTGATTTTATTAAATTTGTCACTGTGCTCTGCTTTGCATACGCTGATGCTCGCTCATGCATACTTTATGAATATAGAAATTAGTATCTCGTTAACTTGGTAATTAGGCCAGTGATAAACAGCTGTTTGTTTACTGTGCAGGGCAAGATTTCTACTGCAGTGCTTTACCTTTCGTGCACAATTGTTCTTTGGAATCTCTGTCATGCTAAAAAAGTACAGGGATCTGCAAGATCTACTCTTAATTTTTATTGCCAGTTCAGTGAGATCTCAGCTTTTAAGACAATTGAAAGAGAACTGCAGCATGCTTTAGATATTCAAGAAGCCATGTTAGGATGTGTATTGGTAAAACACTCAGGTGTTCCTGCCACAGAGCAGGATCTCTAGAAGCTGTACAGAAAGGACTTCCAGAAGAGAGTGAGAGGATGCAGACAGAGGGATACCAAGCAACAATGGAGCTGTATTATTTACAGAGAGTTTTCATGGTTCAAAAGTAGAGCTTTATATTACATATCCTTTCTGCAACTTGGGTTAGATTGCATTTTAATAGCATTTAGAAACCTTGTAATAATTGAGGGTTTCTGAGCTCCTATTTGCCCTTAGATTTCAAGGCACTTTTTGCTTTCCCAATAAACACACATTCCTGTGCTGGGGTGGAGAGGGGTGGTGGGTGTGTTGCCTGAGGATTAGTGATGAATCAATCCCTATCAGAGAGGAATTATTCAGAAGAATTTATTTTATGCCTCTGAAGGGCATGTGATAACAGATAATTTAAAACATGGTTTTTTTAATGCTTGTACCCCAGTGTTGTAACAGTTGTAGAAATGAAGGCAGCAGATGTGTGCTGAATATCCACAGTGCTCTGAAAAATCCTCTGACTGGTTGAACTATTCCCACGTATCTGAGTTCATGTGAACTCAGAGTAGGGCACTGGGACCTGCAAAAGAAAAAACTTACCCTTACTTTCATCTCTCTGGAACAGTATGTGTTGGTTGAATTAACCTCTTCATTCTGTAGTATCTGGCGATTATCCAATTAGGAAGGAATCCTTGGATGTGGAGGTGAATTCCTATGCAAAAAAAAAAAAAGTGGGGGTTACAGAGAGATCCTTTCCCTTCTTTCCCTTTCCCTTCTTTCCCTTTCCCTTCTTTCCCTTTCCCTCCTTTCCCTTTCCCTCCTTTCCCTTTCCCTTCTTTCCCTCCTTTCCCTCCTTTCCCTTCTTTCCTTCTCCCTTCCCTTCTTTCCCTCCTTTCCTTCCCTTTCCCTTCTTTCCTTCTCCCTTTCCCCTTCCTTTCCTTCCCTTTCCCTTAAAGGCCATGTAAATTCAATTACCATCTTGTGTAAAGCAATACAGGGAAAAAATCAACCTGTTCCCAGCCAAACCCCTTCTTGCAGTTTCCTTATCCAGCAATAATCTGCTTAGCTACTTAAGTCTTCAGATGGTTAACAGAGTGGAACCAAAATCTCACTTAGGTAGGGAGGGACTTTATCATATGTTATCCATTATGCTGTTTCATTATGAAAAATGGCAGTGTTAGAAAGGAAATAAGCATTACCCATAACATTATTATTTGCTAAAAAGTTTATCAGAATCAGGTAATTAGCTGGCTATCTCATTAGTCACATTGCCAAAATGTAATTGGTATTTTGTGTTTTGTTCTGTCTTAGCAGTGATTTTTTTTTTTTTTTCTTCTTCATTGATTTCTCTGACCTTTTAGTTTATTTTTAGAAATAGAAAATGTGTCATTCTGGCTGCTTTTTTCATTCCTGAGAAAACAGAATGTCCCACAGTGGGAGGGTTTTCAGGTATTCATCAGCTATTCTTGAAAAAACATATGATCACCCCATGGCTGCTCTGAATCTCAGTAGATGAAAGTGGGGAAATAAATTGTAGAATGCTTTAGGATGTGAGGAGTTGAGAAGAATACGTATATTTGAGTCTATTTTTTATAAATGGTAGTTGTCTTTTCTGAAAAACAAAAACAAACCAAAACACCTTATCAATTGTGCAGGAGAAATCTTTGCAGAGTGATATAGGATATTTTTATTCAAAATAAAAATTGACTGAAAACTGTAGTTTGGTTTTTTTTTTTAAAATCTCAAAATGCTGCTGAGCGTTCTCAAATATAAATAGAAAACATTTTCAGTATTGATATTTTTATTTAAATCTTGGGACAAGGTGTGCTGTGATGGCAAGGCTTTACATTTCTAAAGTGTTTGGCACAGTTGACTGCTGTGTATTTCACTTTTTGTTTGAAAAAAAGTCTTGGGCATTATATTCTTTTTGTCTCCTTTGTTTGGTTGGTTGGTTCTTTTATCTGCAAGTCTAATAGAAACTTTTCTGGGAAGTGTGTTCATCTCCCCATACCTCAGACTCTGAAATCCAAGTCTGGGAAAGGGACAGGCATTAAACAAGAGGAGAAGACAGAGAGGACCAAGATATGCACGTTCTCTACTGAATGAGGTTTGCTAGGAAATATAATGCAACATAAGGCTTTAGAGGGTTTCCAAGCCCTGCCTGAAAAGACTTCAATAGTTTCAGCATGATTAAACAGCAATGTTCAATTCAGTTACAAAAATCTGTTGTGTGAATCCCTTGGGAATACGATGTCAGTTAGCAAATGATAGTGACCAAGAGTTGGTCTAGCAATAAGGAGCTTCTCTACCCTGCCTCTGGTGATCTCTAGGATTCCCTGGCAGGATTTCAGAGACTGTGAAAGACCTCAGAAACAGCAGAACAATTGAGAAACACTATTTTACAGGTATTTCCTTCTTTTGACAGTTTAATTTTTGTTCATCAGAATATGGTTAGAATTGCTACTATTAAGTGCAATCACTAAATTTCCTCACAATGTTCCACAGCTTTTTAGTGTATTGTTTTTAGTCATATCATTCTGTTCTGTGCTTTTTCCCCAATTACTCAAATATGTGTGTGCAGATGTTCACAGAATGTTCATTTTCATCTTGAAAGCTCCTGTTCTCCCAATAAACTCATTTAAAACTTGTGTTCTCTGAGTTGTTTATAACATACAAAGCAAAATTAAAAGACAAGATGTCTTAAATGATCTTTGTGACAAACCACAATTAATTAAGGAATGATTCCACCACTAGTAACTGGTGAGAAACTGTATGTTCTGTGAAGTAATGAAAAATTATAAATTTGAGACATTGAGTAACATTTGCAAAGTCTGTGGAACTCATCAAATGAATTCTTCATTACGAGCTGCTTCCTCAACTCTAAATAATATTGATTTTTATGTTGGCTGGCTATGTTGTAAGTAGAGAGTTGCTACATAACTAATAGTTGATTACATGCAGCAGGAGATGGAGGGCTCATGATTGAAGCATGATTGTGTGGTAACTATCATTGATTTTTCTGTATTAGAATCTCTCTTGTGTTATTTTCAGGCTGTGTTCCTATTTTCAAAGTAATAGTTAACTCCAAACTCACTTGAGTGAGTTTAAGTCATGACTTTGACTTTAATTTGTAAGTAGCTTGAGAGGCAGTCCTAACTGGTGTTCATGACTGGATGTAAATTAGTAAGTCCCTTAGTTTTTGCTGTTGAGGATATATGTCTCATCATTGCAAATGATGGAGCTCAGGATAATTGGATTTGACAGTCTAACCTCCTTTTGTGGTACTGATATTGTATATAGTGGATATGTTGGCCCAGCAGTAGATGATGCACTGAGAAAAGTCCCAGCTCAGTGGAGCTGCTGTCGGTAATATGAAAGCAGATGTCCATCTGCACTGGAGGAAGAAATTCTGAGCTGGAGCGGGCAGAGCTTGCTTAACCCTGGCAACAGACATGGAGAAGGAGCTCCAAATATAAGGTAGGAGAGAAAGTGGGGTTGCTCTCTGCCTGCTGCTTCACCTAAGAAACCACCATGGAGACAACTGAGTGAAAATCGGTTTTGCCACCAATTCTTGATTCAAAAAGCAATCAGCAGTCAAAAGGAGGAGGACATATTGACAGCACTCTGTTTTATGTCAAAAGCAAGAGAAAATGAAATAAAATTTTACTATGAAATGGTACTTCATGGCATCGATTGTCGCAAGACTTCAGTCCTTATGGTGTTTGCACCATGAGCTGCTGCATGTGGGCTAAACTTCAAAAGAATTTAGATTTCTGCTTTCTTGTAAGAGGCGAGTCTGTGAAGTCAGGATTTCTGCTATTACTTGGCTGTTGATGATAGATCCTGGGTACTACACTATGACCACTTGCCATTAATTCAGGATAATTAATGAAGAGAAGAGCTTGTTGTAGGGAACAGAGATTGAATCAAACAAAACCAAATCCAAGCATTGTGTAGTCATCACATTAGGGGGTGAACGTTGGTCCAAAGAAGAGCGCAGTGGGTGAACGAAAAGAAGATGCACAAGCTTGTGTTTATGTAGTCTTTTGGACAGCTTGACTTTGAAGGAAGTACATAATTTATGTGCAGTTATGAGGAAAGCTGTGGAAAGCCTCTGCTGGAAAGAAAGGGAAGTTGGGACATTTTCCCTGCCAGTCTTTCTTCTACTTTAAAAAGCGGCAGGTCGCATTCCTGTGCGACCGTTGTGGTTTCTGCTACAAGATCTATATACACCTCAGAAAGTTTACAGCAAATGAAACAACTGTGAAATATCCCTCTGTTCTCTCATCCCAAATTTATAACCTGAGAAATGATCCTGTACAGTGCTGTGGGTGAGATGAGTATTAAAGGCATTTTGCAAGGGGGAAAACCTCCACTTTTTTTCCTCTGGATTGTGATTCCTTTGTGTATCTAGTCTCCATCTGACTATGATCCTAAAAATAATTATGGAAGATTTATCTTTTGATCTTCCTAGTTTAGCTAATGATTCAGTACCTTTTACATCCTGCAGTACTGTCTGCTAAGAAAATTTGATAAAGGTCCCAGATTTTGTAGCAAGGATGCCAGATTAGGAGGTGAGGGATCATGTACGATACTCTTTTCTTCCTATCGTTCCGTTTTTCACTGGCCTGCATTTGGCTGGTAATGCAATGCTTCTTGGGGTGTTGACTTGGTGGGTTTTGCATGATTAAAGTTCTAGAAAAGAAGTCTCCTTGGATGTAAGTTTGAAAGAGAGCAAATGATGAATTTCTAGTTGTGAAGCAAATTGAATCTCAGAAAGAGTTGGGTGGCTTTAGAGAAAATCCAGGTTAGTGTCTTTGGCAGGCTCTGCTTCTACAAAGGCACCCTGAATAAAGGAGAAAGGCCCTAAGAAAATTAATTCCCTGGTATATATATTCCTAGCAGGGATTGTCTCTATTTGCTGAGAGGGCATAATGAGAACCTGATTATTGGCTGAGGTTTGAAAGCAGTACTAGAATTTAAATAAAATATTAATAGTTCTGTGCGAAAAGAACATCAGTATTGTTGTAAACCTTGTACAAAATAATTTATTCAGTAAATTAACCCTTTTTCTTTTTGACAAAAGACAGAACGACAGGGTTGTCTTTTGTATGAAGAAACATCTTGGTATGCTCCGATATCACGTATCAATAAAGTTTAGTTAGGTCTAAAATTGTCATTAATCGAGTGGTTTTGCACTTCTTAGGTTTGCATCGCATCTGACAGCGTGCTGGAACGAGGTGGTTCAAACACTCAGATGAGAAATCAGTCCTGCCCTGAAAAAATAGCAAGTTAGACCTTACGGGTAAAATGCCTGTAGACCCCAGACCTCCAAGGAAGACAACAAGCTGCAGGTGACCTCTGTGGAGGATGATGGGAGGTTCCAGGTGAGCAATGATGTAGCTGCACAGGGGAAGTTATGTCAGCAGCACAGTGTTTGTTTGTTCATAGGAAGGGAAAAGGGATTTTTGTGTTAACTATCCTTGAAATACGCTTCGTAAAAGGTGTTTGTATGGGGTATGTGTTTTGGAGGGAGAAAGGAAGGTTGCAGTAGAAGAAAACACCAAGTCCTTTCTTCTTGTGCAGCTTGCTGTGTTCCCTCTCAGGGACCAGTCCTTTTCTGCAGCTACTAAAGCTACTTCTGTATACATCATTTTGAAAGAGCTTTAGACAGTTTCAAGGTGAAAGGTGTTAAAAATGAAAGAAGATTATTACTACTGTTATTGCTTCCCCGTGTTCTTTGTTCAGAATTATCTTCTGGAGTTTTCCTTTTCACAGTAATTTTCAGTCTTGGACAAACCCCTAATTTTTCTGCTTAGACCGAGGTAGGACTGAGGGGCTGTTCTGGTTTGGAAAATGCTTACAAGCTCACTATGAGAATTACTATAGCATTGGAATGTGCTATAATCAGTTGAAAGTCAACAAATTAGGGACTACTTGATTTCCCTTGTGAATTCTACTATCATTTATGTGAGATGTAATTAACTCATTGTTGAAAATCTGCACAGTGGAACAAGTAAAACTTGTATTGCACTGTGTTTTCCATAGGATAAGGGAATCTCAGCTTCATGCAGGCTTTTGTTTATCTGGGAATCAAAGTGTACTCCTGAGTTAAGTATTCTTCATACAGGAAAACTAACCTTCATAGCAGCAACAATAATCAATAGTTTATTTTATGGATGAATATATTTATCACCATTCTTCCTAGAATACATAAAAGGACTTGATAAAACAGAGAGGTGCATTTCTATCCAGTGTTCCAAAGTAGAGCTGCTCTTCACTTGAGACTTGTCATAATGTTTTGCTCTATAAATGGACAAATGTACCAGCAACCTGACAGAGAGGGTGGAGAAAGAATGCTCATGGGAATCAAGGCTGAGCTTGTGTCCTTACTTACCACTTATTTGCCCTGTGGTTGTTTTATTGCTTGAGGTGCAGGGTAGTCCTGCTGTGCAATGGCAATGTGTAGGAAGGCTACACCTCCTGATTTTACCTGCAGAGCAATAACAGAGCTTTCTGCCCTCTGTATACTGGGAGCTTTCTGTTGCTTGATGGGAGGCTGAGCAGGCAGCAGCACTTATCTGTACAAGGCAAGGGGAGTTTTCCATCCGTGTGAGAATGAGAGGCAGAAGAATATTCCTAATACTGGTGGAAGGGTGAAGAAAGAGAGGATCTGTGTCCACATGCACTCAAGTATGTCCATCTGGAAATTCAGTGATTCTAGGAATCTGTTATTTAGAACTTGTTCTTCAAATGGTGATGCCATAGAATTGTGCTTGTGGTTCTTATATTTTGCCTCTTCTTCAAGTTTTCTCTCTAACCACAAAAACTAAGAAGTTATACACAGGAAAAGAATAATAATAGTAGTAAGAATAATAAAACCAGCACTAATAAAATTCCTAAGTTGGGGGGGGGGGTTGT
>JANHGN010025685.1:14655-30043 GCA_024605025.1 Megaceryle maxima | reverse complement strand
AGGTTTTGGGTGGGGTTTTTTTGTTTTTGTTTTTTGTTTGTTTGGTTGGTTGGTTGGTTTTGTGGTTTTTTGTTTGTTTTGTTTGTTTTTGTTTTGTTTTGAGGGTTTTTTTTCTGAGAGGAAAGCAAACACTACTTAATGAATTTATCTGGATAGCAATTGGCTATGGATACAGTTAGCACTTGCATATAAAAACTAGTTCCAGTACTGCTGTCACTTTCCCAGTCATATTTTCAGGTTTAAGAGGAAGCTTGGATTATTGGATTATTGTAGGGCTTTGTGGGTAGGAATGAGACAAAGGATACAAATGTGTAGGAAATCAGTTTTGATTCCAGTAGGTGAAAACTGATATCACCCTGCAGTCACTCAATTCCAGATGCTGGGGCTTTAATTAAAATAAATCATGATATTCACTATATAGTAGCCATGAAAGACAGAAAAAGGATGGAAAGGAGAAACAAAAAGAGGTAAAAAAAAGATAGACAAAGGAAGGAAAGAAGTGAGGAAAGGAAATGTAACGTAATCCCATAAAGAACAATCTGTAGCATAAAATCCAATTTTTTAAAACATAACTGACATTTTCCAATCAAATACATGTGAATAAAAGCCTGTATCAGTAATATCATAATTACACAATGTAGGTGGAGCAGAAAGGAATTTTTTTTTTTCATCTGCTTCAATTTATCCTTTGTTTGTGTTACATTAGAGAAATCCCTGCAAAGGATCACTTTAGCTCATAGACAGCACTTACATATTTTGTTGCTATATGCTCCAGACTGCATCAATAACCACGTACTTCCATAAAAATGTCTTCAGACAATTGTTCAGTCTCCTCCATCTCCTCTATTTCCTTCTTAACTCTTCTCTTAGTTTACTTTGCAGGTGATGGGCTGCTAGAAAGATGGTGCCTAAACTGTTTCCTTCTTGTAGTTCAGCTGTTCTGACTGAAAGTCTGGGGAGAAATGTAGGTGAGCAGAAGAGTCACCTGCTCTTCTACTAGTTAACTTGCCAAGAGACTTAACACTGCTCTAGTTAAAAGCAGTGGAAATTTTGATGCTGAAATTCACAGAGGGGGAAAAAAAAAATTTAAATTGAGTTCTCTACTAGACCTTTGCCATCCTTTTGGAGAGTTGATGTTTCCAATAGCACACTTAAGTCTGGTGTGTAATTTCAAAGCATACCTAAAGTAGACTCAGTTTAACTTCTGTATTGCTGTAAGACCCTGGATTCTCTGTAGAAATCTCTGTTAATTTTCTTGGGCCAAACAAGCCCAAAAAGTCAAAGCCAAAAATATTACACACTGGGCATTAAAGAAAGTTTGAAGGATTGTAGGGCAGAAATCTTTACTTAATTTATTAAATGCCTTTTCACCTCTTAAAAAATTCAGAGGAGAATAAAAAAAAAAAAGGACTACTGAAAATGTTTAAGAACCTGTTTGAGGCACAGGTGGTCCAGCACCTGTGCCTCAGTTCAGCTAGGTGGGGTTAATTCAGAGCAGCTGCTCCTAATAGGACCATCAGCTTGAAGTTCACTCCTTAGACCCCAGTCTGAAGAGGCTTTTTTTGTTCTCTCTTCAACTATCTCAGTGGGATGATGGTGTTTCTCTCCATAAAATTTTGTGTTGCTTTTATCTTTAGCCCACCAGAGTAACCACGTTGCTCCTACTTAACACGTAAGTAGCAAATGAAACATAAAAATGTTTTTTTTTTGCTTTTTCCATCAGCAGCAGTCTTTTAAATGGGGGTAAGAATAATAGTTTTTTTGGTGTTGAGGCAAAAGATCAATTTGAGAAGAGCAGAAGCTTTTTCTTGCTGCCTGTGTTAACCTCTAATTCTCTTTCCCCCAGGGCAAGAAAGTATAAACAGTCAAAACTGTAAACAAAGGAGTAGCATGGATAGAAAATAGGAATGCATGTTACAGCTCTTAACTGCAGTGTCCACAGCCTTTTGTCTGTTGGCCATGAGACAAACCATGCTAGTGTGCAGTTTGCCTGCCTTTCTGCTCTCAGTACTGTTTTTACACAGAGGAGCAGCCGGTACAATAAGAAGCTCTGTGTTGGCTAAGCCAGGCCCTCTTATTAATAGAAGGCAAGGGAAGGCAATGGTGAAGAAAAGAATAAGAGTAAAGAAGGGAAAAGGGAGGCTGGCTGGCTGCAGGAAGCTGGGCTGAGGTTAGTGGAGTTGCTGTGCCTCCTCTGTTCTCTCTGCCTCCATTGGGAATGTGTCCTGAGGAGAGTCAGAGTCCAATATTATTGCTGTGCACCTTAGCTTGTGTCAGGAAGGGATGGATGGATACACTGCAGAAAATTGTGGTAGAGCTGATGCTAAATGAAAGAGAAATGTTTCTTTCAAATGTATTTGGGGGAAATGGGTATGATAGTATGTGTGTGGGAGATAATTTCCAATAAATGGAGTAGTGAAATGAAGACCCTTGGATGTGGGTAGCTGTGAGAAATGAGCAGAGACAAAGATGCTGTGTGTGTAAATAGGATGCAGGGAGAAAGTGGAAAACTATGATAGGGACCAGCAGGAAGCCAAATAGGCTTGGAATTTGATGTCAGTGCAGTTACTGGTGATCCAGTATTCTGAAATTTAGGAGCTGGGGCTGATTGCAGCAGTCAGTAAGGATTATCTGTAAACATTCCTGCTGAATTTTCTGTGTATGTTAAACACTGGCAAAACGAGGTGGAATGGAGCAACAGAGCTGCAGCTGTGCCATGAGGCAATGATACCTCAGCTGGTTCTGGTCTGTGTTGCAGAAACCTGAGTCACTCTGAACTGGAAGTTGAGGAAGGGAGAAGATAGCAATGAGCGAGGTTACCTGTTAATAAAACAGCTGAACTGCATCACTTATTTGATTTTATTTTTCACCTTTTTCTTCTTTACATGAAGAGCTATTCTTGTAAATCACTTCTTACCTTAATTGTCATGTAAGATCCCTTCATGGTGCTAGGTATTTGCTGTTTGGTTCTTAAGATTAATAATCCCCATTGACCCCAGCTCCTGTGTTTTTCCTCCCAGCTCGTAACAAATCTTGATGACTGGAAATACTTTTGACTGCCCAGTCTCTATAGACATGTGGTACTAAGTGATCTTTATTCTTTTGGAAATGATTCTCCCCCATTTAAGGAATATTGAGCAATTTTTATCCTTGGGGAAATTGTGTATTTTGCAGCACGTTGATGGCTGACCATTAAGGAGAGTAGGTTCTTAAGGTTAGCTGTATTAGAACAGTGCCTGTCCAGAATATTTTAATTTTTATTTTATTCTTCATCCAAAATCTCATGATGTCTTCTGAAAAACAGGTTTTGAGCACACTTAGGCTGAGTTTTCCATCAGAAAGGGCTGTCCCTTAGAAACCAATGATCTTTCCACTGAAAGATGTGGCAAAGCTGGCAAGGCTTTTGGCTTCCTACAGAATTATGGCCAAAACCCCTCTAGTTTTGGGGGTGATAGTTTTGCCAAAAATTGTTGCAGTATTAAAGCTTTTCTGAACTGCCAATAACACAAATATTCATACAGATATGGTTAGGTAGAAGGCCTAGAGTTTCTGGTCTTTGTGCAAGAGATCACTCTGTAACAGATCAAATGAAGAGTGCAGGATTTTCTTCTTGGTGGCACTGGTACAAGATGTGGGAATTTCCTACTAATGTGACAAGAAGGCTGAGGGATGTGATAAAAATGAATGGGGAAATAATAATGGCAGGGTGGATTTAAGGAATTAAACTCGGGGGAAAAAAAAAGACATCCTCCTTACACAGCTTCTCCTTGGCTTCTTTGCTATAGCTCTGATGTTGTCTCTTGCATCCCTTTGGCTGAAAAGAAACCCAAGTCTGAGCTGAGTTTCATAAAGCACCTTTAAATCTACGCAGATTTAAAACCAAAGTAATGTAACAGAGGGTTGAAAGTGTATTATCAGGCTTGCAGAGCTTTCCAGGCAGTGTGGTGTTTCTAATGCTCTGCTTAGTGAGCTCAGCTCCTTCAAAAGTGGGCATAAGTGTCAGGTACTTTGTGGATCTTCTGACAGAACATTTTTTTTATCTGGTAGGGCTGTGTCTGAACAGACATGGTAACATCCTCCTTTTTATAAGATACCAACCTCTCAGCCATTCTTCCCAGAGTCTTTCTCCTTCATGTCTATTGCTACACTCTGTGCATACTGGGATTTTATTAGGCATCTGGGGGGGAGGATCTCTCATGATGTTACACAATTAAAAGAACAATTATCATTTATGGAAAAGTACAGTATTCCTTGAGCAAATAACCATTTTAGAGCAGGGAGAATGTTTGTTTGTCATTCTGCACCACACCTAGGGGGGAAAAAAGCAAAGAATGAAAATCAGCAGAATACAATGGGCAAGAAGGACATTGACAAATGACAAAGCTTTGTTCGATTACAAACAGAAAGAAGCAAATATCCTTCTGAAACAAAGCCCCCAAATGGGCTCTTCTGCAATACCAAAGGCAGGTCTCAGCTTCCAAATGAATGTAGCAGTAGATGGGTTGGACATAAATGCCCCTGGCAGTGGAGATGAGAGGAGCATAAGCAAACTTTAGGAAAGAAAACAAACTGACAGAATCAAGTAAAAGGGTTATGGGATTTCTTTTTTTTTTTTTTCCATAAAAGATTCCTGTTGCAAAATATTTGGTGGCTGTATTGGTGGTTGTGTGTAGCTATGTAGGTAGCCATCCTCTTCAGAGAGGATAGTGGACTGCTGGGACGTGTCAGCCACTTTTCCTCACGTGCTTGTTAAGCACCTTTGTGCCCTTCAATGCAGGGGAGGCAGCTGGCAGGCCCCCCTTTCTACAGCCTTTTGGATTCTGGTAGTTACCTGGAACATGTCTTAAAGGTGATGAAGTAGAGCTGGCAGAACTGCAGATACACTTTGTCTTGCTAGATTTAACGGTTGCAATTAATAAATCTGCAGTTTAGCCCAAAGCTAGCCAACCAAGGGTTGGTGATCCTCCATCAGTCTGGCCTTTTGTACAAGGCAAACAGGCATTGCACATCTCTGCCAGCTGGGGTATGATGCCAGGGGGTCTCATGAGGCTTCTCCAGTACATTGGCACAGCATCATGCCAAGGGAACGCAGGGCGGCGCAAGGGGCGGTTGTTTCAGTCCCACTAATATTATGTGATGCATTTCTCCCTCATCTCTGGGCATGTCCCTTTCTAAAGGAGGTTTGTCCTCTCCCTGTTCCAGACTGGCCAGTTCCTTCTAGCAACTGCTCCAGGTTTGTTTGACCTCCCTTGAATGATCTGTTTCTTGATGATGTATGACCCCTTGATAGAAGCAGCAGCTTCATTCCTCACCCTGTCCCTGATGACCTGTGACTGCTCTGCTGATTCATCACGATCTATTATATGAGACAATGTTTCCACATTTAAGCTAGTAATTAGCTTCTTTTTTTTTTTTTGGCCATAAATCTTGAGTTTCATTTCATTTTCAGCTTCACCATACAGCCAAAACATTTCTCATGTGCTCTCTGCCACAGGAGAACTTGTGTTTGTTTTGGTTTTTTGGGGGTTTTTTTTGAGAGGATGGTGAGAGAAATGAATTGGACAAGGTGTTTATGAGACATGCCAGTCTAAAAAATGCAGTGTTTTACATTGTTTGAATATTGCTTGATTTACTACTTTATTTACAGCATAGCAGCTGAAAAACAACCTGACCCAGCAACCCTGGGATTGTTTTTCATATAGCTGTGAAAGAATGGGTGCCTTTTGCTATATCTGGAAAGACTCTCTGGCTGTTCTCAGAGTTGTTTAGTGTGAAGTTTATAACCAGAAGATAGCTATACAGAGAAAGCTGTCTGCTGGCACTGGGACTTGGAAGAAAGCAATTTGCACAAAGGGGTGAAGAAGGGAGGCAACAAAGGTGGTATTTTCATAGGCTACATTTAAAAGTTCCTCAAAAGTCTTGGCTAGGTGCTGATCTCATTATAGCAGCTGCCAGTTTTATCCACTTACTGCTTTACCAGGAGTAAAACTCTTACTAATGTGTATATATATATAATTAGCCAAATACAAGGGTTCAAGGTTTGTCATTGTTTTATGTAGCTAATCATCTCATTAAAAAGATCTCGCGTTAACCAGTCAAGCCAACTCTGGTAAACCTCCAAAGTCTTAGATGACATTTCAGACAATATTGTGTAATTTGGTGATGAGCTGTGGGAATGTAATTGGGGGGGGAAGTCTTCAAAACTAGCAATTTTGCTATGGCTAGTAGTAATTGCAATTACAGATTTTTCAGGCTGAGCTATGTGAATCATCTCGGGAATGTACAGGGCAGAGCTAAGAGTCTGCTTCCCACTTCTGGCAACTCGGGTGTACAAGCAGTCAGAAATTAGGAGCTGTCTCCTGCCTCTCTTTTTCTACAGGCTGTGACAAGAGCTGGCTTGAAGGCTTGTGACCACGTCAACCTGCAGGCAGTGATAGGACCTGGAAACTGGCTTGTGACCACTTGCAGGCAGGGCTACAGCTCTGGGTACAAGAGGAAAGAGGAACAGATAGAGATGTGCTTTATCTGGTGGGCAGTCTTGGGTGGAGCTGGGACCTGAAAAAAATATCAGAGCCATCAAAACTGTCAAATAAGGAAACCAGTGAATGAGCGAACTGTCTTTGGGAATGACTGGACTGGGCTGCAAGTTCTAAGAAGGTTGGCCTGATGTAGAATTACTTCTCACTTCTTTTCAGCAAGATCTAGAATCAGTGACATCCAGAGATCTGAAGGCAGGTACAGCAAAACCCCCTTAGTTTTTCTTTTAGCCAAAAGGTGTGGAAATGTGGCACTTGGGGACGTGGTTTAGTGGTGAACTTGGCAACGTTAGGTTTGCAGTTGGACTTGGTGATCTTCAAGGTCTTTTTCCAATGTAAATGAATCTATGATTCTATTATTTTATCACTCTTGGGGACATGGTGATATATTTCTCTTTTTTTTTCTGTAAAAAGAGCAAGAAAATAAAACAGGTTACAGTAGTCCATCATGAAGATCATCACTTAAAGGATTTGACTGGCAGACGTGATCTTTAGACCTGACTTATGCTGACAATAATAGAACCTCTATGGGATCTTTGTTCCTTTGTTACAGAGGGAGGGAGGGAGACAGAGAAAGCCATGTTGGCACTTCTGCAAACAAATGCAGACGATGAAGGAGAAAATATTTGGCTGCAAAAACTGTTGCAAAGCACACCGTGGCACTCCATATCATATGTGCAGATTCGCTGTTGATGTGTGTAGAGAAGGTGATGATACATGCTCTTTGAATGAAAACCAGATACTTTTCAGGCTGGTGAAAGAATAAAGAAAGCCTGAGAAAAGGCATGAATGCCAGCAGCTGTGAATGCCGTGTTTTAGAGGATGCTGAAATCTTTCTTTCCATTTGCTGTGCTCACAGTGCTTGAGACGTGAGTTAAACCATCACAGATTGTGCTGCCTTTTTTTTTTTTTTTTATGGTCTTTTTCCAGCATGAGTAGTGTTGGTGGGCTACAGTGTGAGGCATATAGACTGTTGTATGGAGCTTCTGATTCCAGCTTGCCTTGCTACCCCGAGTTACTGTTCACATGGGTAGTTTTACTGGTTGATGTCCAGCATAGAATGCAGCCCGCTCCCTTCTCATCATCCTCCTTCTGTCCTGCCTTGGAAAAAAAAAAAAAGCTTACAGGATTCTTTCCAGTTGTTTCAAGTTTTGGTTTCAAAACCCAGTATCTCTTTATGACCCTTTCTTAGGTGGTTGAGTTTGTTAGGGCTGCCACCTTTTGTTTGAGACTCTCATCGGTTGTCTGCAGAACAGAGGATTTTTCAGTGGATAATTCTGCCCCGTTGAGCTTATCCCACTTTTCTGCAGCAAGAACTGGATTCAGATGAGCTATGCCAGTGATGAAAGTTAAATATTTTTCTGTTTCGTGGTCTTCAGTAAGTTGTTACTTTGCCCTGTCGTGCAATTTGGTAAAACGAGTCCTCAAAGCAGTGTTCACCCTTTTTATTTTTGTTAATGTGGAAGCTCTTGATTGTGAGGGTAATAGCACCAAATTCACCGCTAAGTAAACAAATCTAGTTCATGCTTTACAGCCTTCCTGCTGGTAATGCAGATATGCTTCTGGCATGTGAACTCATGTGTGTTGGATCTGCTGTTATATCCAGGCTATTTCTGTTTGAAAATGGCAACTCTTGTCAACCAGCTTGATTCTCTGAAATATTTAAGCAGTTGTCCCAGGCTGGGAGCTCACAAGCTATAGCCAGAAATCCACGTTAATTTTGGCTTCTCAAGGGCAGGCAGAAGAATAGAATGAGACATTTCTAATCGTAAAATGCTTCTGCATGACCACAATCTGACTTCTGCATTTGCCAAATGTTTCCTTTGCAGCAACATTTCATTTTTGGGTAATATTTCAGTTCAGTTAACTGTGCTGATCACTATCTCGGCTCTCTCATTTCATGTCATAAAACTTCGCACAAGTTACAGCTACTTAAAAGGGGGAGAGGAAGGAGAATAACTTCTGCTCGCATGAATTGGACAATTATGTCTTTAACAAAAAGAGAAATTTAGTGTTCGGTTTTACAAATATGGTAACAATTATTTATAATCATGAAACTGATTTGAAATGCTTACTGAGTGGTAGACGGCTTCTTATTCATTGCCATTATTGTACCGTCTCGCCCATGAATCAAAGCAGACTTGCAGTGCTGTCTTTTCTGCCTGGTTCATTATCTACAGACTGTGGCATATCAAGAGAATGTGCTTACTTTCATGTAAAGTATAAAGAAATCAAACTTCAAGCTGTTTCCATTTTCAGGATTTAAAAACAAGACCCAATTCTTAATTTTTCTCTGTGTTTGTTGTTTGGTTTTTTTTCCCCCAATGGCTTTTACAACATTTAATAAGGATTTCTGATAAGCAGCACTGCTACTGATAGTACCAGAATCAGCTGATGAAAAGCATCACTAAATTCTTCATTGGATTTACCTCAGCTTATTTCTGTGTAAGAAATGTGTTTAAAGAAGGACCAGGTTTCTCCCAAAGGTGTCGGGGAATATTTTGGCGTGTCTGGACACGAGCAGGTTTTTCTACACAGAGGCCCCAGTGGTGTGCCATGAAGGAAGGAGTTAATTCTCATCTGAAATAGAGCATATGCTCTCTTTAACAGAGAGAAAGATTTATATTGGTGGTGCCTACTGCATTCCCTGACTACCGTGGCAGAAATACTTCTCAAAGAATCCCAGCAAGTTAGCGAGCCATGAACCCCAATCTCCCTTCTCTCTCTACTCTTATACTGTCAATCCTTAATCAAGCTGTGCTTCTTCAAGTGTTTTCCCATTTGATATTCTGGGAGTTTCTTCCCACTTTATATCAAGCTAACTGGTCTATGGTTTCCTGTTATGTCTCCAGGCACTTTTAAAATAACTTGGTTATGTTAGCCACTTTCCAGTCCCCAGGGGTCTCTTCTAAGCTAAATGAACTTGTGAATGTGCCTGCTAATTCCTTAGTTTTTCTCCCCACTTCCTTAGCACATTTGGATACTTGTCTGGCCATAGTTTTTAAGACTGTCTAAACCATTTTAATAATCCTGCTAGCATTACAGACTTAAATTAAAAATAGTCTTCCCCCTTTAAAAGCAAACTCCTGACCTAGTCATCGAAAAGACAATTCCAGTACACGCTTTGCTTTTAGTTTGATTACTACTAACAAGGTTTTGCACTCCCCTACCACCAGTCCTTGTCCCCCCCTGCACAGTAAATCTGCTGCTGGCTACACCAGGCTTGCTTTCACTGTACTTTGTGGTGCTTACATTTTGTTTTCCTCATTGTGAATGAGAAATGCTGTGAGTTGGGAGTGAGCAGTGACATTCTGTCACCCCAACCACAGCTCTGCTGCAGAGCTCTGCAGCATCCTCTCAACAGTGCCAGTCACACCAAGGCTCACCCCTGCCCTTGGGAGGAAACCTGCCTGGGAAGGGCAAGGTAGCACTGGGTCCTCTCAGGAATAAACTGGGACAAGGCCAGGCTCCTTATGGGAGATCTGGTTGATGGGCATGCCACAGGGAGACCTGTCTAATGCATTGATTCAGGCTTTTTTTTTCCCCCTTAAGTTCTATTTATTTAATTATTTTTAATTTAAGCTCGTGAATATTTTCTGTTGGGTCTTCTGTTATCGTTTGGATCCTAATTAGATGCTCTGTCTTTTTATGAACACCTTTTTCCTCTTCGTGGCATATGAAGAGTACATCGTGACCAGTGTAAATGTCAAAACTATAGTGTAAAAATAAAAGCTATGGCTGGCTGTGAGAAATGTGCTGGCATAAATCGCTGTCACAGGTTCTTGTGATAAACAGCTGGGCTTTTTTTTTTTTTTTGGATTAAAATATGGGGGAAGCATCATGTTGGTGAGAAACAACACAACTGGTGAGAAGGAGTAAATACAATCTGTCTGTAATTCAGGAGAAATCTGTTTTCTTTTACTGAATGCCATTTAAGTGTAAGGGAAAAATGTATACTCTCATGTGGCTATGGTCAAGATTATTCTTAACTATTGTTTATTTTCTATAAGCTGTTTCTGATACCCATTAAAAGCTGTTACACTTTAGGTGGTCTCTTACTTATACTTGCATACTTGTATAACATGATGACGCTCATTCTTGCAAGAATATATTTAACATCTCTGCTCATCAAAGAGATGAGGGAATAAATCTACATTTATTTGGGGGGTTTTTAATTCAATTTGAAGACGATGCTAAAATGTGAAGAAGAAACAAATACCAGAAGGACAAGGAAATAATGAAATGGCATCTACAGAGAATCAGACCATGCCCTGTAAACACCAAAATGAGTTTCAGCTTGGAAGTATGCAAGTGATACGTTAGCATAAACTATATTGAAAATCAGAAACTTTCCTGGGGTGGGGTGTGTGGAACAAAACCCGAAAAATAACCAAGGGATGCAATAATGAGCAGATGATCTTGTGTAAGTGCTCGAAGAGCACCAGGAGCAGAGAGAGTCCTTTTGTGTTTTGGTCAGCATATCTAAAAACACTCCATCACAGAAGGAGCAAGTCAATTATTCCTGCCTGTGGTGCAGCTACATCTGGAAAGTGGTCTAGGCTCTGAAAAATGCAATGTATGAAAAAATACTGAAAGATTAGAAGTTGCTTATCTTATACTTTCTTATATAAGTGGAGATTTCTGGGTGCATCCAAGAACTAAACCTGAATCTGCTTAGCATCATTGCCTGAAAAACTTTATGAATGTGTTTTAATTGTCTTGGGTTGTAAAACGTGAAGATCTTTGGCCTGAATGGGATTGAGTAGATTGTAAATTTTTTTTTTTATTCACTAAAGGGGCAAATGGGCCACAAGTGTCTTATTCTGCACACTTTTAACATCAGAATATTGCTCCCACCCCTGCCATTTCCAGTGAAAGGACAAGGCACCAAGGTAACGGGACGCCCAGCTCCAAAGTCCTTTTTTTTGGGTACCTGATTGCAGGATGCTTTGTGTCCCCCTCCCCTTCATCCTGTAACGAGATGTCCCAGCTACCGGCACGTGAGCGTTGCCTCGGTCGTAGCCAGTAGCTCTCTGCCCCCGTGCAGGCAGGGTGCCTGTGGAGCCTGGCAGTGAGCCCAGCCTGAGCTCCAGCCAGGTTAATTTTATTATAATTTTATAATTTCTCTGACTATCTGTGCATTACTCGACTGTCCTTTGCAGCAGGGATATGGCCCCTGAGCTACCAAGTCAAAAAGCCCTGACAGCCCCATTTAAACACACCTTACAGGATTTCAGGCAAAGGAAGATTGGGTCCTGGTTGCTGTAAATTACAAGATAAGATTTTTCCAGGAACTGCGAATGTATCACCACAGCCCACAAGAACACAGTTTATCACTTCATTTTATTAAAACAAGTAGGGAATTGACCTTCAACTCCGAAAGGAAAATGACCCTTAATAAAAAAATTAAGGAGTTGCATTTTTCCAGATGAATGCAGAATTGCCCCTTTTTATGTTACTACTCGCAACTGAATTTTTTTCTTTGCCTCTAACACGTGGATTCCTTGATTTCCCAGCTTAGGATTTCTTTTTGCTTTTTCTGATTTGAAAAAAAAAAAAAAACCAACCCATAGGTGTGTAGGCCTGGAGATGCTGCAGCACTCTCCCTGTAACAGCCAGGTCTCCAGTTGATCTTAACATGAAACTCTGTGCCTTAGCTAATGGCCTTGGGTCAGTTTATGAAGCGAAGAACTCTGCCAGAGATGAAAAACCAGTGCATTATCCAGATAAAATGTTATTTAGGTCTCGATTATTTTTCTTTTTTTTTTTTTTTTTTATTTTCTGCTTATCTTTTCCCCTTGATTGATTTCCTAGACTTTGCCAGCTCAACGAGTAAGCAGCCAAACACCGCAACAAAAATACTGTCTCATGGTGAAGATTTAGAAGTGAGAAATACATTGAGTTTAAGCAGGAATAAGAGACATGGTTTAGTAGCTACTCAATTTGAAGTTAAAGCTAAAATATGAACTTGCAAAATGTTGTTTGAAGCAATAAGATGGAGAGGAAAGGAGTAACCAAGGTTAATAGCTAGGGAAGCCTTGCCAATTGGGACTACCAGCTGTTTTCAGCAGAAATATGCTTGATTTGTGTCCAAAGGTAGTATAATTCCAGAAATTTTATACAAGACTTATTTACCCAGGGTGGAAATGGGACAAAGAAAGAGTCTGTGTGGAGAGTGGGCGATTGAGTGACAAGTGGACTAAGTGTACGGATGTGTGAAAGTCTGAGGGAAGGAGAGAGAGAGAGTGTAATTGATATATCCAGAAGCTGCTGAACTGAGGTTTAAAAGTATCTGCAAAGTGTGTACAGAGTGATATTTAGAACATTGTAAAGGTTGGTGCTCTCAGGAGCCTCTCGTTACACACTTAAGTCTGTAAAGTACCGAGGCCTCAGAGCAACAGCATCTTCTGTTCATTTATTTGGGCATTGAGAGATTGGTAGCACAGTTTTAATGCTGCTGAAGAGTACACGGTATTCATGGGGTTTTCAGTGGCAATGTGGTGTTCCTCATGTGAGTAAAATATTGTTATTTTGGACAAGTACAAATTAAAACTGAGTACAAGTTATAAACTGTCTTGCTACAGAAGTGTGCTCCGTTTCATGGCTCTTGAAAGCAAGCTTGACCAATGGATTGTTTTAAATTGCTTTATTTGCACAAGTTTTTCCTATAGTATGCTCTTATTTATATATATTTTTTAAATTTCTGACTTATGTACTGTTTAGTTTGAGAGGAGTTCAACCATGTCTATCTGAAACATTGTTCTCGAGGCTAAACTAGAGAATTTTGCCCATTTTACTTGGTTTAATTCCTTTAACTCCAAACGGCTTTTGAAACCTGTTGACTCTGTCCCAACTCCAGGAAAACGAATGCTTTCTTTGTAATCCCACTGTTGTGCTGCTTGGAGAAGTAATTCAAACCTCTCATGGGCAATAGACCAGTCATTTTACATACCTCCCTTATCTGTGTAAACACTTCCTGATCTGCCGCCTTCTCCATCCCGTGGGGTCGATAACAGTTTCTTATGATCTCTTTATTTTAAAATGGCCTGCTCCCTTCTAGAATTGTGAGTAGAATTAATGAATTTTTTTTTTTTTCTGCTCATTTTTCACTCCCTTCCTTTTCCTTACTTTGTGCCGTGCTCTCCCACTCGCAGGAACTCTTGTCTGTTGGTCCACTGGAGTTGGACAACCTCTAGCTTTAATTTATGCAACCTGCAAATATTCCCTTTGCTTTCAGAATGATTTTTTTTTTTTTTATTGTCACTTTTTCCTCTTTGAATGTTGCAGAGAATTAATGTAAAGGAAATGGGAGACATTCACGGAAACCATTAAGTGCATTTGTTCTCAATAGGCATTTGCAATGGATTGAAACTTATGTTCATCCATGCTAAGGATGGGCAGGTGCCATATGAATCTGACTTTTGGATATTAAATTCAGATTCCCAGTTGCTTCTGAGGAAGGTGTAGGTGACAGTAGTCTGACAGCAGCAATGAATAAAATGGTTACTGTACCAAGCTGTGTGCAAAAATTTCTGAATTGACAGAGATAAATATTTTGACAAAGATATGTTTGAGTTATTGGCTCAGCCTGTGGTTTGTTTAGGATTTGTCATTCTTCTTGAAAGTAACATCAATTTAAGTTGACGGTTTGCACGGCTCTGTGCAGAGGGCTTCTCTGCTTGCACGTGACTCCACACCTCCAGCTCCTGATGGTGAAAGTCGCAGGGTTTTCAGTCAGCTTTGCTGGTTTGTCACTCCTTCCTCACCTCCCTGCTTGCTTTCACGTGTGGGTGTAACTTGGGATGCTGAGGAGGTGTGGGAGAGCATGAAATCTCATAGCCACCCTCCAGCTTCATCCAGTCCTGGTGATGGCAGGATCCTTCAGACTATTAATGCCCTAGATTAAAATAGATCAGACTTCACCTGTTTTATTGGGGCTGTAAGGACTATTTGTAAATCATGTTAATGGTTGAAAGGATGAAATAGCTCTTCTGAATTTTCTGTTGGAAACTATAGTGAGGCTGTGTGTTACTAATACCCTCGTGAACCTCAGATGCTTTCTCCAAGAATAAATGGACGAGTCACTTTTATACATTGATCAAGTCACATTTTAACTAAAACATCAAAACACTTACAATCCTCATTTAGCTAATTATAGATTTTATTAAAACGCTTAGAAAGACCTTAACATATATTCTGAACTTCTTATAGACATTGAGTTTTATGGCAATAGAGTTAATGGCTTTTGCAGCTTTTTGGTTTTAAAGTAGCACGTCGAACCAAAAGATGAGCTGGGATGAGACAGTGCTTTGAGCTGCTTCCTGGTGATAGTCACAGCTATGCTGTGTGGATGTAAACACTGCCAGAGCTGAACGCTGGCTTTACACCTGCCTCGTGCAGGTGTGAATCACCACAAAAGCTATGGAGGGGCTGAGAATCGGGCTCCAAGAGCTTCAGCCGTGCAGAGTAAAGCTGAATTTTATCCGATGCCTAGTGCAGGTTGCATTAACCACTTCAGGAGTTACTGGTTTGGGGTTTGTTTTCTTTTTTTTAACATTTTCTAAATTTAACTAATAATTACTTCTGCTAATCCTTTTGTGTATATATAGATCACTTTTCTTGGATGCAGCATTTAATTGCCAGTTCAGTTGACAGCAGGACAACAGTTGACAATCAGATACTTAGTTTTCAAGATTTTTATGCAGGTAGAAAATAATACCAAGGTGTGATGAGCACTAAAAGGTAATCTCTCACCAGGTTTAAATTTGTGTTTACATCTTTGTATGGTGTTCTGGTGGGGTGTGTTTACACCTAATTCTTTAAAAACACCTTTCGGGGCTTTTGCTGTATTA
>JANHGN010025683.1:32752-49234 GCA_024605025.1 Megaceryle maxima | reverse complement strand
GCTCCCTTCAGGTACTGGAAGGTGGCTATTAGGTCTCCCCGGAGCCTTCTCTTCTCCAGGCTGAACAATCCCAGCTCTCTCAGCCTGTCCTTGTAGGAGAGGTGCTCCAGCCCCCTGATCATCCTTGTGGCCCAACTCTGGACCCACTCCATCAGGTCCATGTCCTTCCTATGCTGAAGGCTCCAGAACTGGACGCAGCATTCCAGGTGATGTCTGACCAGAGCGAAGTGATAGAATCCACTCTCTTGATCTGCTGGCCACACTTCTTTTGCTGCAGCCCAGGACACGATTGGCCTTCTGGGCTGCAAGCAGACACTGGCTGCTCATGTCCAGCTTCTCGTCTACCAGCACCCCTAAGTCCTTTTCTGCAGGGCTGCTCTCTCTCGCCTCCGCCCCCAGCCTGTATTGATAGTGGGGATTGTTCCGGCCCAGGTCCAGAACCCTGCACTTGCTCTTGTTGAACCTCGTGAGGTTCACCTGGACCTACCTCTCCAGCTTGTCCTGGTCCCTCTGGATGGCATCCCCTCCCTCTGGCATATCCACAGCAGCACTCAGCTTGGTATCATCTGCAAACCTGTTGATGGTGCACTCGATCCCGCTGTCTATGTCATTGATGAAAATGTTAAACAGTACAGGTCCCAGTACGGACCCCTGAGGGACACCACTTGTCACTGCTCTCCATCTGGACTTGGAGCCATTGACCACTACCCTCTGGCTGCAGCCATTCAGCCAATTCCTTATCTGCTGAACGGTCCACCCATCAAAGCTGTCTCTCTCCAACTTGGTGAGCTGGATGTTGTGGGGGACTGTGTCAAAGGCCTTGCAGAAGTCCAGATAGATCACATCCACAGATTGTCCCTTGTCCACTGATGCAGTCACTAATGCAGTCACCATATGTAAAAGTTAATAGAGTCTAGAGCCGAAGAATATTTCATTATGTAAAACAATCAGCTATTTGTGTTAGCTCTGTTTGGAAGAGGCAGTAGCATAAAATACAGAACTTCTAAGTTGGCTCTACTGACATACTTTTTCTAATACTTTATCAAAAATAGTTCTGACTATTTTTTTGACAACAACCGGTGGACCTTTAGTCTTGCGTACTTGCATACTATGTAGTGTGTAGGTTTTGATGTTTAGTGTCTTCACCTACTCTTTTTCTACATTTCACACCTCAATTCAAATTTATGTTGACTTTTCTTCTCTGAAGGCAGCAAATACTATATTGTTATTAACTGTGGAAGCTGGAATATTTGACAGATATTAAATGACGAGTTTGCTACTTTCAAATATGATCAGTATGCTGCCATGCCTGAGAAGATCTCATTCCATCTCCATTTAGGAACAGGAAGAAAAAAAAAAAAGGTGACTGTGGCTGCCTTGCAAAAGTCTCTGGTGTTTTAAGCATTTCACTCTCCCCAAATACATACCTTCAGACTTACTCAGTAGATTAGCTGTGAGTCAGTATTAGAAGCCCCTGCTTCAGAGGAGTACTTCAGATTGGTATGTCTCTTCTTGCACTGTAAATAATAAAGAACAAGAGTAACTTTTTCATTCAGAATACAGCAGTTCTCTTCTGCTTTATATTTGGCCACGTGAAACCTTTCCTCTTGGAGAACTGGGGAAAATGAAAGGTCTCTACAATCGAAATAGAGTTGCTAAAAGTATCCGCAATAAGAGCGTAGGCACTTTCTAAGAATAATAGGATACAGGTGAGTTTCTAGGAGTATGTGAAGAAAAGAAATTCTGTGTAGGAGGTGTGCTATACGGTACCATCATCTTTATCCTTTGTTTTGCATCTGTTAAGATGTCTTTTTGTAGTGGTATCCTGAGGTTTGTCTGCTAACTTGTTGGAAACACTTCTTGCATCCCCTGGTATTAATGCTGGTTGATTCCTGATCTTTGCTTTCAAAGCAGGGCATGAAGGCAGGCTGCGAAAGCACAGCTCCAAGGTACATTGTGATGCTGCTTGGGCTGGAACAGGGGGCTTAGGACTCACCATGGCTGGTATTAGTTCAGTGGAAGATGTGTCTGGAGATCAAGGGAAACATTTGACAGATAGGACTCTCCTTTGGAGCATTGTGCTTGCATCTTTCATCCTTTTGCAGTGAAGTGGCAGCACATGTCCTTCTGATTTCCCTTCTAAATAAGAAAGTGGTCTGTCAGGAACTGCTCAGTTGTTTCTGATAACTCCAACCCTATGCTAATCATAACTCTGGCACGGTGTTCCTCCATCTGTGTGGAAGAAAAAGAGGATGGGCGGGGGTGGCGGTGGAGATGATGATAACACTAATGCTACAACATTCACCATAAGCAACATTTCATTGACATGCCATAGCACATTGTTACTGTGGTTAATTAGTCCCCTCAGTGGTACAGTGTGGTTAGTGTATCCTAATGCAAGAAATGAAATGAATAGCAGGTGGTGTTTACCCTGCCTTTCCCTACGGTGGTACCTGAGAATTCTCTGCCCCTGTTATGGCTGTGCTGTCTGCATCTTTGCTAGATTTGTTCGTAGCACAATTGTTTTCTACAGGGGGAAAGCTTTCGTCTTCCCTAGGGATGCACTGGGGATCATGCTGCTTCATGCAGAAGCTTTTAGCCTCTGTTTCTTTCCCTCTTCCCTTCGCAGTGGGGACGCTTTATTTTTTGTTGTGGCATTGATGATCACCTTTGGAGAAACTGATGTCCAATAGCACGCCAGAGTAAGGAACACAAAGGGTAATAAATTCAGTTACACTGTCTTATTTCATGGCAAGCAGGAAATGTTTGATGCCTCCTTCACTGAGACTCAAAAGAGGACCTCTCAAGTTATGGGCAAAGTACGCTATGGACAAAGGAAACTGTGGAGGAAGCATTCAGTGTGGTGAGAGAGTGATGCTTATGCTGCAGTAGAGATGGGATGGAACACAAAGAGCAAACATTAGATGATGTGAAAGGCTATGTATGAAGTGCTGTTACTGTCACGATGATGACTGAATGCATGTTGAAATTACCTTTACAGGAATAGCAACAGATGGTCTCTGTATCTTCCACTCCTACTCATCCAGAGCTCTCAAGGCTGCATTCCTAATCAACCAAAAGTAGGCATCCCACACCCATGCTAAAGGAATAACCTGAGCATGGAAGCTCTGCTTTGAATTAAATGTTAAAGGCATGTACCCTATGTTGTCAGGTAACAAGAATTGAACATATAATGATTACTTCAGTTATAATTCTGTCTATCTACCCTTATGTCCTGTTACTCAAATTCCAGTGCTGCAAACAAAATTCTCATTAAGTGCTAGTGATTATAATCATACTCGTCTTTATAGCAGATTGTTGTCAATAATTACATGCACACATTCTTAAGTTGGAATCTTTCTTTATTAAAAACCCATTCCATTTTAGGGACTTGAGTTACTTGAATGTGGAGAGAAAGTAAATTAGGCTGTAGCAGGCATTGCAGCTATAGTTACTACTTCTTCCATTATTGCAAGTTATTATAAGCTTGCATGATTGAAACTGCTATAGATAAGCATGCAATAATATTTTCACTGTCACCATGATCACTGACTGAGATAAGAGCTTGATGTTCTATTTTTGTTCAGGATAGACAAAAACAAAGAGGGGAAAATAGGGGGGAAAGGGCTTCAAGTCTTGCAATGATATGCAAGAAAAAAAGAATTCCAAGCCTAAAGCAGGCCCACACATACGTCAGTGATGACACGCAGCACTGAGAGGATTTAGTGTTAAAGGGATGTCTGTTAATTTTATTTGCAAGAGAGAAGAGAAAGCGTGCACGTTCAAGATACTTGTTGTATCATTTTTAAATCAAGGCCATCTTTTTCTCGGTGGTAAACGTGAAATGTTTTTAAAGGCCAGACTTAGCATAAAATCTATTGGTTGCTATGGAGACCACTTACCACACAGGACTGCACTCTGTGTTCGACTCTGTGATTTTCTCTATTCAAAGGTTTGGCATTGTCAAAAAACAAATTAGTTTTTCAGTTGTTTATCACAAAGTTCATTATGGGAAAGGTAGTAAATAATAAGGTATTTTATTCATGTGTGGATAGGTGCCATGTGTGAATTAACCAGAGCACTATTTCTTAAATTTGGTATTTTAAATTAATTATAGCAAAATTGGCTATTGTTAGGAAATAAAACGGATTTTGATCATTCTGTGTGTATGAATATGAAGCAAAGCAGGTAGTTGGAAGTCTGATCCCAACAAAATTACATGGTAATAAGGCTTTTCACACCTACACAGCACTTAGTGACAAAGCATTGAAAGAGAAAGAAAGATTAAGCCCTGCTAGAGTAAAACTTTATGCCTGAGGTGCATTACTTTTCTCTTTATGAAAGGAAAGGTGGGTTCAGGACCCAGTGCTCACTGAATTATTCATGCCATCTTTTGCATCTCAGATCTTTAGGGTTGAAACTGGTAGGGGTTGTTAGCAGCGCAAGCACAAATCTAACTGGGTACAGTAGTTGAGTGGAAAACTGTTCAGCTGCTTCTCCTGAAGTGTTTGTCTAATTACAGCAGTTTCTGCCAAACTGCCTAGCACACCCACCCTAAAAAAACTCATCCAGGAAGGAGGTGCAAAGTGTTTCCTCTGCAGTCTATTTGAAGCTGAAGCTAGTCAACCCCTCCCGAGATCGGGGTGAGAGCAAAAATTTATAGCAAGGGGAAAGCCTTTTATATTATGTAAAGGTATTTCAAAGACAAATTGGTGTCAGCAAGTTCTTCCCCGTTAATTTTTTGGGTTTTTTTTTAACAACATGTTAGCCTAATTTCTAATTACTTGAGGAATATAAGAGTATGTTACTTTCAGCATGTAAGATTTGCTCTTGGTGCATTCTGGAACCTAGTGAGGCAAACTCGGAGCTGCTGTTAAGTGATGCAGCTTCACTGGCTTCAGAGAAATCTGGGTGCTGCTTTCAGCGTGTGGTTCACACCTAGGCCAGTGATAGGACTCTTAACAACACAGCAGCAACAGGTCTCGGCTCAGTTCTGGGGTTTCTGTGTTGATTCTGTGTGTTAAAGTATTCATTTAACTTTTATGTGATGGGGGTGGGTTTTGCATAGTGTAGGCTTTCTTCAGTGGTTTTGTGGGAGCACTTAGATGAATTAAAAGATATCTGAGACACGGTGATTTGTGGTGGTCATTTTTAGAAATTCTGCATCTGTGGGTGATGCAGTAACATTTGTTTATTTGCTAATCTAATTTGTTGCCAAACATTTGCGTGCACCTAAGTTACTTAGGAGATTTCACTTTCCTAGTAAAATCCCTCTTCTACTAGATGCCAACCATACAGTGTCAAGCCCTGATAATTAACATGTTGCAAACATGCAATTAAGACAGATCAGATTGAAAAACATAAGAAAAAGGAAAGCATAATTTCATTCCTGCTATTGTCAGTCTCTTCAAGAATTATTATGCAGTTGACCTCCTCCTGTGCAGCTCTGTTTTAGCAGAGTGTGCACTGTTTCACACTGCATGCAAAGTAACTTAAAAAAGAAATGAGTCTTTAAAAAGGAATGCTCCAGTTTAAACAAGCCAGTGGGGGCTACTTAGGCAAAACTAACTGGTGACACTATGTTTATAGTACTAGACAATGGTATCTGACTCATAAATGGTGCAGAAAAAACATGCTCGATAAGCCTGTGCTGAAAGTGTCCTTTTATTAATAATAGAAAACTGTTCCCCTTAGAATAAGCTTTTCATTTTTCTTTGTAGTCAGGTTTTTGCTTGAGTTCTCCTGTTAACATCTTGCCTGTGTTTTTTCTTTGGTTACCTCTGGCTCCTCCAGACAACTCAGCAGGGACCTGCTTTTTCTTCTGTTTTCTGCCAGAGTTCATTAGGGTGCCATAGACTGTTAATAAAGGAGAATTTTTTTTTTTTTTTTTTTTTTTTTTTTTTTGCCTACCACATAGAAGGGAATAATACTGTCTTTAACCAAAAGTAAATGTTCTAGGAAGCTATCCCTATCTGCTTCAGCTCTCCTCCTCGACTTGTAAAGCAATGTGACAAGGGGCAGAGAGTACTAGACAAGACACTGTTTCTAGAACTACTTTTTCAAGTGAATGAAGCATTCCTCAAAGGTGCCATACATGCAGCATAAAAGTAGTAATCCCTCCATTCACAGAATAGGGAGAAACCTAACCTACTAACACCATCTGAATTGGATATAAAGGAAAAAAATTTTTTTTTAATTTTTGCTATTTATATCTGGAATGCTCTCAAAACTTTTACAGACATTTTCATGGATAGGAACCTACTTATTACTGCATTCTGCAGTTCTCAGTCTGCTTAAACTGAAATCACTCTGGAAAAAAAATGTGGACTTGATATAATACCACTAACTGTACTCTAGGTTCTATAATGCATTGATGTTGTTGACAACATAGTGACAGGTATCTTGGAGAGATGCAAGGTTGGTATTTTCAGGACTTTTCAAAATGAAAATCTGTGCATACTTCAATTTGGAACTTTCTCTTGTGTTTTACTGTGTCAATACTTGATCATACATCTTACTGAAATTGAGCATTTTTCCTGAATAGAAACTAAGCAAAGATTTTCTGATTTGCCATCTTGTGCATTCTATTTGTAATTATTCCTTCTCCTGGAAAAATGTTAGACTGGAACTTACCTGTTTCTAGCAGTTAGTTCAATTCAGTGCTCAGTCATGGGTTTTGTACAGGATTCTGCTGGCAATAGTATTAAGAACAAAGCATCTCTTCATGTTCAAGGAATCAGTGTCTGCATTCAAGAAGAAGTAATTTTTTTTTTTCAGGTAAAAGCTAGACCATGCCAGATGACATTTCCTCATTTAAAGTAATTTAATAATTTAAATGAGCTAAAATCAGGGGAGATGCCATGTGCATGAGTTCAAGGTATTTGCAGAAAACAAACAAATGATGACCTAAAATGCAGTCAGAAAGAATGAGTCTGCAAAGCCTTTTTCTGTTATTATGGACTTTCATATGGCAAAAATTGTAATGATAAAGAGGGAAAGATTGAGAAATGGAAGCTGGAAATACAATGATGGGGGAAAAAAAAAAATCCTTAAAGACTTATTTGAGACAAGTTGTCCCGGGCTCAAAATGGCAAATAAAAGAAACTGTTCTTCAGTCCTTTACCAGTTACTCAGTAATCAACTTATTTGATCCACCAATCTTTTCTATCCTATTTTTTCCTAATTGTTTAATATTTTAAAAGTAAACTGGTCTGTCAGGTTAAACTAGGAAATAAGTCTGTAAGAGCATAGCACTTGCTAAACTATTTAATAATTTTTAAATAGAGCTTTGGACTGTTCCATTACTAACAGAGAGCAGCATATTCTTAGATGACAGTCATTCCTTAATCAGCTTGGCATGGATGGTTAGTAAGGCACAATAAACTATACTATATTTGGGAGACTCTCTAGTCATCCTTGTATCTTTTTGCTGCTATACAAACATTTTAATTATATGACATTTTCAATAAAAACTCCATGAAGGCACATTTGTTTGACCCAATATTGGGCAAACAAAACATTGGCATTGCTTGTATAGTGTATCACCCATCTAGAAAAGGTGAAACGGGGAAAATGTACACGTAACAAAAATGCCCTATGCTACTGCAGGAAAATCTTTCTTGGTTTCCTGACTGAGGTGGGTCTGCCTTAAAAGGAATTATTCTCTTTCCCTTTGTACTCTCCTTGTGACAATCCGGTTTGGAAGAAGATGGTGCTTGCAGTCAGATTCTTAAGGACTATGAGGTCTCTGCATTTTAGATTACAAGTGTAGCTTGCAAATTCACTTGCTGAATCATAAGCATAAATCTTGGCCTGTTTTTCTCCTGTCTGTGGTGTTTCTGAATATCTTTACCTTCAGGACCTTCCCGTCTCTAAAATTTCAAAGAGTGTTTATTATCCTTATAACTTGTATGGAAAATGCTGACTGATGCTGTTTTGTGAGGAACCTGGATTGTGTGGGACTTTTACAAAGGGTGGTGTTAATACCGGAGTAATGGTAAACATAAATCAGTGCTCAAGAAGATGAGTAGTAGGAGAAAGGAGAGAGATTGAAATGACCAGGGTTATTTCTGTGAGACTTCTGCAAGATCTTTACTATCTTGGGTTGGATTTTGGATCTGAATTTATATTCAGACTGTCCTTGGGAACTACAGTTCAGATATCAAATATCAGTGGCACTTGGCATTAGTTTGGGGAATAGGTAGGAAAAGAGCCAAAGCTGCATGGCAGTGAGAGAGGACAGAAATGGAACTGAGCACAGCAGCAAATGGCCAGACACGAGCACAAACCTGACTCTGTGTGTTTGTGATGATTCTTGCGATGTTCAGTGTTTTCTGTTGAGTCACAGTTTTTCTACCTTTTTCCCTCCATCCTTTGGGATTTGCTGGAGGAATTCTTTCCCCAAACTGCAGCCCAGTAGCAAGTACTGGGATTCAGAGGTCCCTTTGAACATTGCACCAAAACTCATAACGTAAGTAAAAAATGAGTGACCCGAGTGGAATTTTGTCTTGCCCAGATTAAAAATGGGAAACTGCTGCCCCCACCCCCCCGATGCTTTTGCATACACTTCTCATTCCACAATACTTTGAGGTTAAATGCACATCTTTATAAAAGGTAGTTTTCATCCCAGACCACCTGGGCAAGGAATCATTTACGATCCTTTAGGAATCAAGCAAGCTGTATATGCAAAAAGTCTCTGTTTGTCCAGTGGCTTCTCTTCCTGTGGAGCAAAGTGTTAATCTAATTTATTGAACATCCAAATCCAAACAGAAGAAATTTTTTATTGTTCTGAAAAGCAATGAGATGCTGAGATAGCGATGCACTGCCTTGTGTTTTTTTATTTTCAGGATGCAGTGATTTCCAGAGAGCTACAATTCACTTAATAAAGGGAAAAAAGCAAATGTATATAATCAGAACAATTTATTTTAAAATTAAACCAGAACTAAGACTTTATCAAATGTACTCAAAAGGACAGGATGAATTTACCAGCTTCTGTGAGCTGTAATACTGACATCAATTTGCTTCAGTTCACTTAAAGAACAATTGTTTATCATTGATCTGAATTCATAGTCTCTGACCTCACAACACCAAAAGACTGAAGACAGGTTTAGTTAGATTTACTTGTCCTACCAGGGGCACATAAAGTACAGAAAAGGGAAGTACTGAATGTACATCAAAAGATTTACATTAAAAATTTACATAAATCTGCATTTACATCATGGCTACTCAAGAAAGAGACTATGTTTTAACTAGCTGATATTCAGATGCACTGTACTGAACTTTGTGCAATGGACCCTCTAAGACAAAGAGGGGGTGTGGAGTCTCCTTCTCTGGAGACTTTCAAAACCCGCCTGGCTGCGTTCCTGTGTGACCTGCTCCAGGTGATCCTGCTCTGGCAGGGGGGTTGGACTCCATGATTTCTCGAGGCCCCTTCCAACCCTAACATTCTGTGATTCTGTGTGATTCTGCGTATGCTCTGCAGCTCCCAGAATGCTGTATAGTACCAGCATGCCTTCTCTCTATTTAAGGTTGAAGACTTTTTCATTTGTATGTCTTGGATTCCTTTTTCTGTCAAATGACAGTACTTGTTTTAGTTTTTATCAGATTCCTAAGACACTCACTGATGAGAATAATATTTCCTTAGCTGAGAAGTGTGTAAGTGTACAAGCTTTTTTTTGTGTCATGATACGTTGAAAAATCATTTGGATTTGAATTTGCTAATGAATATAATAAATGAAAAGATGGATTATTTCAGGCAGATGTGTTGCAATTGTTGACAGCATCTATTACCTTCTTAGTGCCAATGCATTTGTAAGTTTAATACCATGTGACCTTGAAACTTGCAGGCTGAAGAGTACTGCTGTCTGCAGTAGAGAATAGTTGACACTAGCAAGCACTGGTTGGCACCATAGTGAACAGGATTTAATTGCTTGAAATACTTTTAAAAGAATAAAGATAACTTTGTTTTCCCCCTCCTGACTGACAAGACAGACACTAGGCTACAGAAGCTCTTCTTTCCCTGCTTCTTATATCCTTCTTTTGTTTTGTGGCAGTTATCTATCCATTGAAGTAAATGGCGCTTTCCAGAAATCACAACACACTGAATAATTCCTCACTTGAGAGACAGCCAGCAGATTTGTAATGCTGTCTGTTCATACTCATTTCCAATGACTGTTAAATGGAGCACTGCACACCCGCCTCTCTACCATATTCCTTCAGCAGTACTTAACAAATTGGTTCCCCAGAAATCCCCGTTCTCTTCACTGAAAAGCTGCTGCTCCAGTGCGCACAACGTCCATCCTCTGCCACAGAACTAGCTGGAGTACTGGCAGTCACTGCAGTGAGGTCTGTTTAGAACTGTGAGTTACAGCCACATCTCAGATCTCAACTAGCCATCTCTGCTTGTAAAAGTTGTCATCACTTCTTTCCACAACAGAGAGCAACACGGAGCAAGGCTCTGCATATGGACATGCATATGTACATGGTATTGCACTTGTCTGAATTTATAAGAGTTTGAGGGTGGAGGAGTATTTCCTTCCAGTGATATTGTTGCTCTCTTAGGAACTGTATCTGAACTACCATGCCAAAAAACCTCAATAATTTTATACAAATGAAGCCTAGCAAATACTGTACCTTTCTGTAATGTGTATGCCTAAAAGGAGGCTAAATGATGATGATTTCTCTGTCAGGAGACTTAATCATACAACTAGACCTTAAAATAGCAGCAAATCTAGCTCTAGAGGAGATTGTAAGAGTAACTGTAATCAATGTTCTGCTTCATAAAAATGCATATTTGAGTTACAAGAAGTTTGAACTAATTCCTGTATAAGTAAAACTTGTAGCCCATAGTCACTGTTTATAGTCCAGAGCCTGTGTTTGGATGTAGGTTCTGTATTGTGCAACGGAATAACCACGGTCTCTGCAAGCTGATGGTGCTGGGGAAGGGGAACACAAGCTCAGTATGTGACAAGAAAGATTTAGCCTCTGCAAAAATGCTGGATTCTACTAGACAGTGTAATCAATGAAAGGATTTAGTAGAAAGAGCCTGTGGACCTCTTTAAAGCACAAAACAGGGACATATATCTACATTATGTCCCTTGCTTCAGTTCACATTTTCAGCTGGCTCAGTGTCAGTAACAGCTTATGATTCTGTTAGCTTTACACAGGGAGAAATCATACCTAGATGACAGATGTCACTTGTGGATTTTTCTTTTGTCTTTTTTCTCATGCACTTAGTCCACAGTGTATTGGCAGGTTATTCTCCTGTAATGTTGAAAGATGCACAGCAAATGTAACAAAGGTAGTTGGTAAATAGGTATATATTTGATTTACAAAAAGCTCTGAGTAGTTTAGCATTCTCATGGCTTCTGTTTATGGAATTAAATTGAGGTGAACAAATGGATGGCATGAACTCAATGAAAGAAAAAATTGCCTGATCATAATGGCTGAGGTACAGTGGGATACATAAGACTGGTAACTCAGAGCAGCAGATGATACTCTCCTGTCATGGAATGGTGTTATTTCAATAAATGGTTTTTAAAGGGGAGGTATTTGGTGTTCTGTGCTTTAGCAGGTTGGTCTTTCCACTGGATACCTGAACTAAGGAGATAAGCTTTGTAAACATTTGATACAAATGATGTTTTCTCTGCCCACCTTTCCACATCATGCCTCTGTGCCTGAGTTTTTGTTGAGTAGAGGAACCTGAAGTTAAATTATGCCAAAGAGCATACTTGCTGTGTCATTCACATTTCTGCAACGTAGATACAGACAGGCAGCTTCTGCAAGGTGAGATGGGGAAGGGTTTGGGTACTGCAAGTACTGCACCAAGCAGCATAACTGTGTGGTGTTCACCTACTCTAGGCCTGCTTGAGAGAACTGTTAATTGCCTATGGCTGCGTTTAATTGTATGGTGATCTTTCCAGGTGCTGTCAGAAATTAACTTTATTTACTGTTTTGACTTAAACTAGAGAAGCATATAGATAGATGATAATTTTAAAAGTTAACAGTGACAATATAGCAATGTGGTCTGTGTTTGAAATGTCAAATTTGTTCAGTTTTTTTACATAAATTAAGAAGAGTTTGAGAGTGTGACATAGGACTGCAAACATACCAGATATCACTAGTTACTGTGCTTTATGCCCAAAGAGCAATTTCCGCTCCTTTCCTCTTTCCCTTACTTCCAACAACAACAAAAAAATACTAACACCACATTAATAGAGTGACCAAAGACAAGATGAGACTGAAACGTTGTCATTCTCCATCCTGTTCAGTGGAGTGGAGTTGCCTACCAAGGTTTACTCCCCTTTCCATGATGAACAGCCATCTCAGTTCAACAACCCGATCCTAAGAGTCTGTTGTGGGGAAAAGAAGTAGGAAATGAGATTCTGGACTTCCTCTCTGTCTCTTGAAAACCACTGGATACTCCAATACTCCAAGGAAGGGTTCAGTCCTTCTATCAACTACAATTTTTTCAGATACTTAATAAAATGTTGGGAGTCATTAACATTAAAATTATTGGCAATTACAGATGAGAAATACCTGCTCATGGACTGATAGAAGTATGTAGTCTTCAGCTGCTGATCATCATAGCAACAGGAATGTTTATAGAATACTGGCATGCAGAAGGAGTGTGCTGATTTGTAAAGTGCTTGGAAAATTTCTGAAAGGTTAAGTCTCTAGTACTGATTACATGTACTTGCTCAGGGTATTTTTTAACAATCTTTGTTTTCACACATTCAGCAACAGTGTGAGAACATTCTAGTTGCAGGGACTTGAATAAAGGATTTAAAAAAAAAAAAAAAAAATCTTTGATATGTCTCAGAGCTTTTTTGTAAAACCCTTTCTGTCCTTTTGCAGGCAATAACCATCATCTTCCTTACCTGTATTCTGGGGACTTGCACTTATTCCTGCTTACAGGAATAAGTTCTGTGTCCTACTGAATTTGCTTCTCATGGAATGAGGTGATCAATTCAAGGAAGGCCTTTGTATAATTTTGGGTTTGTCTTTATGCTCACAGCCTGTGAAGAACACAGCTGGGCAACTACTGTGCGCTTTGGCAGCATGCACTGAAAATGCTGGAGTCTCTCTTTAGTTTTGATGCTATTTCTTGGACTTTAGGTCCTTGCAGCAATGACTGGCTTCATTGCTGATTCCTACAGAGATGTAGCAGACTGCTTTGTAATGCTGACTTGAAATTGGAACAATAGTACAGACTGGATGCAATTTGCCGTAAGGAAAATAATTAAAACATCTTGCTTCCTTTCCAGGCACTATTATAAAAAAATAAATCAATCAATCAGTGTAGCTCTCTGTAAAGTTAGTATAAGATCCATTAAAGACATCAGCTTGCTTTGAAATGGCTAGAGTGCCATCTTCCTTAGCTCTGCTGTTTTTCTGAGGTATGACTTTGTTTTCCAGTTGACAGAAGTCATAAGCTTAAACACAAATCAGAAAAGGATTTGCACTCTGGTTATGGTTTGTTAGTATTCTAGGTGTTTATAATCGTATCACAGAACTTAAAACCAAAGATGATATCTAACAAGTGGCTGCAGAGATTTGCTCCAAGTCCAGGTGCTTCTTTAAGCTTAGTGAGATAGAAGCTTCTTTTTCCCCATGTTTTCCTTTGCTGCTTTTGCTCCATATCCAAGCACCAACTCTGAGACAACACTACTGAGAGCATCCGGAGAAATTTGGGAGAGCAGCTTTTTCCCCAAACCAGTTATTGCTTGTGGACTGCTGTGTGACCTTGGCCTTTTTGACTCTCGCTGAAAGAGGGAGCAAGCACAGCAGCACTGGTCCACTATGACAGTGGGGTTTGAGGTGTTGTTGCATCCCTGCAGTGGATTCTGGAGCTATGACATGCCACACAAATGCATGTGCTCACCTCCATTTCTGCAAATCCAGTGCAGATCTTTACATCTTAAAGTAGCCATGTCAGCAGGAGCTGGTCTCTGTTAATATGAAAATACTAACATCATGATTCATAGTCTATTTTATCACCTCAGGGGTGGAGTGTGTCCATGTCAGGGGGAACTTAAGAGAAATATCTGGTTTATTGTTAGTAGGCTATGGCTTTTCTGATCCATCTCCTTGAATAATACTTTGAAAACCCTGCTTTTAAAAGTAGTCATGCCTTCTGTTGGGTAGGGGAGCTGATAAAACAAGCAGCAGCTTCACTGATGTGTGGTATACTCAGCTTTTCCCCAAAATCTAAGTTAAGTGTGATTCTGGAGTTGTCTTGCCATGAGCTGTGACTGCAAGATGGGGGACAGCTCTTCCAAGTGAGCCTTCTAGATTTCACTGTAAATTTTGCCATCGTGTTAAATATAGAACAACATAAAGGGGCTGAGGATATGGATGCATTAATCCTCTTAAACGTGGTTGAAGCTTCATCTAACTCTGGCAACTTCCTATTTAACTTGCTTAGGCCTTAAGAATGGTAGAACTGGTCTAATTCCTGGAGTCTGGGAATCAGTTAAATCAGTCTGTAAATGCACATGATAAATTCTGGGTTATTCATTCATGTATTGAACCTTCCCTGGGCCCTTTTCAACATGTGGTATGGGAAAGGAGCTGAACTGTCACCTGGTGTGCATATACTTGAAATGAATGCAGAATCACATTGTCTTCTCGATTCAGTAAGAGGAGGCTTTAACATTCTCCAGTTATGTCTTATTAATAATATTTTTTCCCTTCTTCTCTCACGATGGTTTCTAATGTACTCACTGCACAGGTTTCCAGGTAAGCTTGTGGATTTAGTTTAGTTTCCATGCTGCATTAGATGGATCTTCCTGGACTGTACCCAGAAGACACCTGCAAAGATTTTCGCCATCAGAGCTTCTTAGTCCCTCTGATGTTGTGACAGTTTATCTCCCATGGTATCCAATTTTTTTTTTTTTTTTCCACTTGTGATGATGAAGAGCTTGAGTCCAAGGCTCCAGCTGGTTCCTCTTTTCAGGATCATAACATAGGCAATGCACTTAACCCAGCTATTATATTTGAAAACAGTTTTGCTGAATGAAATAACAGCAATGCTTCAACCCTTGATTAGGCCGCTATGTTGTAATGTTTCTGCTAATCAGGCTGGTTCCTAGCAGGCTCTCTTGGGCCAGCTTCACTGTGTCTTTTATCTTTTATATTAAATCTAGGGCATAGTGTGGTGTGGAGAACAGCTCGTTATAGTTAGGCTTTATCAGGTTTAAGATGTCTCTGTCTTGGTGGTTACAGAGAAATGTGACCGGGGAGAAGCATGTGGAGATTGGTAGCAATCCCTATAGTTAAATAAGGCAGACAGCAGCTGCTGGTCTAGTTTTTTGTGTCATGGCTGATGTGTTTTATTCAGCATCTGATATTGAGTCTGGTTTAATCATTGGACCAGATCACGTGTTTGAAATGGTAAACTGGAGCTTTCAGCAACTCAGTCTACGTAAACGATAAAGTTCATGCCTGGTTTTTGTTGTGAAACTAGCCCCTTCTTTGTCTGGCTTTCTTCTTGGATGTTACTAACTGGAAAAAATATTTCTGCCAGCTATTACCTTGGCATTAATGAGATGTAAGGATAGGGCCTCAGTGTAATGGGAGATGCTGTTTATTATTGTACAGAGAGTCTGATATTCTGCTAAGTTCTTCTTGAACAGACTAATTGTATCCATGCTCATTTCCTCAAAGGGAATGAGAATGATAAGTGGGATTAGAGGGATTCAGGGAACTTTTCTAAAGCCAGCTACTGGCAGTTGAGTCTGTACAGGGAGAAACTCTATATATCCCTATAAAATGCTATACTGTTGAAATAGAAGGGCCTTCTTTAATCTCCTGACCTCAGCAGTGTAAATGTTGTCATTTTTCATGTGTTCTTTTGATTTCTGGAATTTGAGAACTATCTTTTGGATCATTTTTGGCTGTCGGCAAGAAGTCAGAGCTGAGGACATTCCCATTCGTCTTTACTGTTTGGGAATTTCCCCCGTAAGGTCCTAGTGGATCAGTACTCTGTGCTAGGGCTTCTGTTTCTTCATTCTACTTGAGACCTTATGTCTGCATGCTGAGTTTGTATCTGGTGGGGTTTTGGTAGCAAGAGAGGGAGGCTACTGACACAGCTCCTGTAAGAAGCTTCTAGAAGCTCCAAGACAGACCTGCCTCTGGCCAAGAATGAGCCAGTCAGCACCTTTTCAACAACATACTTAAGATGGGAGAAACCTGTTGGGTGAGGTTTTTTGTTTTGGAGGCTTTTTTGTTTTGGAAAGGAGTGAGACCTGAAACAACCATGGTGATTAAAAATTACATTGATTGTTGCCCCTCTCAGAGAAGGATCGCTCCAGCATGGGCTTCCCTCAGAGTCACAGCCGTCTTTGGGTGGCAGCCACCTGCCCCGGGGTCCTCTGTGGGCTGTAAGTGCTCAGGCTGCTCTCTCGCCATAGGTCTCAGAGGAATGGCTGCTTCATTGTGCCTTCACTGTTCCTTCCTCATTGACCTCAGTGTCCCCATGGT
>JANHGN010025683.1:0-21367 GCA_024605025.1 Megaceryle maxima | reverse complement strand
TCATTAGGTTTACCTTTGCCCAGCTCTCCAGTCTGTCCAGATCTCACTGAAAGGCAGCACAGCCTGCTGGTGTACCACCCACTCCTGCCAGTTTTGCATCATCAGCAAACTTGTGGAGGGTACACTCTATCCCTTCATCCAGGTCATTGATGAACACGTTGAATAGGACTGAAGTGTTTATATCTTGTCCTTAATGTAGTTGTGAGATGCTCAGAACTCTTTTTTTGGTGCAAAGCAGTATCTGTTTTGCAAATAAAGTGCTATATGCTGGTTTGTTCTTCCTGCTAACAGCAGAATGGGTAATTCGTACTAAAGCCTGACCTTAATACAGCTTTTTTGTCCTGGTATAAATTCACAGAATCACAGAACGTTAGGGGTTGGAAGGGACCTTGAAAGATCATCTAGCCCAACCCCCCTGCCAGAGCAGGATCACCTAGAGTAGGTCACATAGGAGCGTGTCCAGGTTGGCTTTGAGTGTCTTCAGAGGAGACTCCACAGCCTCCCTGAGCAGCCTCTTCCAGGCTCTGTCATTGGGACTGTGAAGAAGTTTCTCCTTGTGTTCCAGCTTGTACTCATTGCCCCCTTTCCTAACATCAGATGTCACTGAGAAGAGCCTGGCTTCATCCTCCTGACACTCACCCTTTACATATTTATAAACGCTAATGAGGTCACCTCTCAGTCTCCTCCAAGCTAAAGAGCCCCAGCTCCCTCAGCCTTTCCTCATAAGAGAGATGGTCCACTCCCTTAACCATTTTTGTGGCTCTGTGCTGGACTCTCTCAAGCAGTTCCCTGTCCTTCTTGAACTGAGGGGCCCAGAACTGGACACGATATTCCAGATGTGGCCTCACCAGGGCAGAGTAGAGGGGTAGGAGGACCTCTCTCTGCTAATCTCAGCCCCTTCTAATACACCCCAGGATGCCCTTGGCCTTTGTTGCCACAAGGGCACATTGCTGTCCGCAAGGGCACATTACTGGCTCAAGTTTCATCAAATATACATACTCATGTCCTGAATAAATTGGTAGAGGACCTGAGTTCCCCAAGAGTGTTATAATTTGTGTGGCTTACACCAACAAACCTTTTATTTCCACACACCAGAGTAGCAGTCTTGTTTCTGTGATGGTTGTCTTCTGCTCCCCTTCCTGTACTGGTAGTAGTACCAATGTTCTCATCTGGATCAGGGAGCTTGTTTCATTAAAAGCTAATAAATTTGTTATTGGTTTGGGTTGAGCTGGATTTACTTTTTTTTTTTTTTTTTTTTTTTTTTTTTTTTTTTAACCCCATTCTGACCTGTTTTTCAGCCAGTTCAGTTTCTGACTCCAGATGGTAGCAAGCCCAAGTAACTGCGCTGTTGTCAGCAGTAGGGAGGCAGCAGGATCACACAGGAAGGGGAAGTAAAAGCTCATCTTTTCAGCAACAGCATTAATCTAGGTTAATTTTAACCCATTTTGATGCTGTGCATTAAATTATACCAAAACAGATATTTTTACATATCCACCTAATGCAACACGTGAAGGCAAGGGTACCATTATTTTGATATTTATCCCAACCTTTACTACATACAAACCAGATCTTAGTTGACGTTTCATTAATTTGTACAGCTGTTGTGTATATATTATGTATCTGTGATATATGGTTAGAAAAATCCATTTACTTTACATATTTCAAGACATTAAAATCAATATGGTGTAGTCACTAAAATGACTCTATGAAGTGACATCAATACTTTTTGTACTATCTATAAGTGAAGAAGGAATTTTTAGAAACTTGGGTTTTTTACAGAGAATGACAAATGAGCTGTAAGGAGCTGTAATGACACAGTTTTATCAGAAGATTCAGTAATCTTTGGTTTATTGTGCCACCAAAGCCCCAGGATGGAATTAATTTTGTCTAACTTATACTAGTCCATTTTATTGTTTTCCTGCACTTTTGCAAATGGATTTGAGACAGATTTCAAGTTCCAAGGCATTTAAAACTGATAAAATATTTACTAGCAAAGCAAACATCTAAAATGATTACAATTATTATAATGATTCCAGACAAGATCTTACAAACTATTGAAAAAACGTGACTTGGAGGCAAATGAGAATGGCCTACTGAATACTGCAGTGAAGGCAAGAGTATTAAATAAGTCTAGATCATCTTATGGAAATTTAAGTGTATAACCAGAAGAGAACATTTCTGAATTCCATTTGTGTCGTGGGTCCCTCATCATCTGACTTCAGTTGTTTATTTGTTTTCCCTCAGATCTATCAGAGAGGTTATCTTCCTGGATAGAAAGGTTATCCTCCTTAAAAGGAGTCTGGATAACTGGTTTCGTTCGTTTTTTTTAGGATTTAAACCACATTACTGCTATGCATCAGAGCTTCTTGATCTTTTCTTGTGGATCAGGAGGGATGTTTTCCTACCTGTTTCCCTTCTTGCCCAGGGATGCACAGTGCTGTTGCAGTTGGTGGCTGTCTTGAGCCTTGTTTCCCTTCTTTCTACTGTCCCCTGAATCAACTGGTCTGGTAGCAGTTAGAGAGGAGCTAAAACCAGGGTATATGGGTGCTCCTTGAGACACCGAATTGTCGAGTACCTGGTTGGTGTGCTTTTGTTTAGACTGTCATTATCTCAGGAGGAAATTTGTTCAGAGAATGGTACAACTGGTTTTTTTGCCTTTTTTTTTTTTTTCCAGTGCTCTGAAAAATGAGTCATAAGCCTTTTCAGATCTGCTCAAAGTGTTATCTAAATAGTCCAGTGCCATTTCAAGGACCTTAGTCTCTTCTGTTCTCTTCTCCTGGCACATTAAACGTTTGGGACTTTTGTGTGTGTGTGTTTGTGTCTTACCAAAAGACATGATTTATGGTGCTGTGTGGAACAGATGTGAATAAGCCATCTGCAGTACTATTGCTTGTGATTGTGGGAATCTAGTTGCAGTGGCCTCAAGGATCATTCCCAACCTGTGTTACAAGAGATTTGTCTGAGTAAAACTGACACGCTGTAGACATTGGGTGCAACCATCTCTCCTAACCCTTGTATAAGAAAGATAAGCATCCTCTGCATGGAGTTTGGAGACAAAAAGGTATTTCCTTCCACCACCTGCCCTCGTCCCCATGCTCTGTTAGTCCCTCAAAGAAGTGTACTATATTTCTGGAATCTGTGGAGGGAAAAAAAGGGTAGCAGTTTAGAGGCAAATGTAGAGTCACACTTTACCTGTTTCTCTTTGAATTGAATGTGCAGAGAATCATGAAGAAACTGGTACAAAGTCATGCTGTGTTAATTTTTTTGTGGGGTCACGGACATAAAAATCAGAGGTTGTGGGGAGCCTTGTCCTGAGCTCACTTCTGGGTTTGGGGTTTACCTTGGTATCCCACATGGTGCTTTGAGGAAGGCACACGGAAAGGAAGCTACAGGAGGATTTTTCCAAACAGTTTCCAGCAGGTTTAACTGTGATAGGGGATAATCAGTTGCTGTTAAAAGTCTGAATACAGAAAAACTCCGGCTGAGATTTGACATCTTCTTTCCGAATGGGGGCTAAACAGAGAATACCAGCTTTGATCTTATAAAAATATGGAGGCTGGAGGCTGGCTTGTAGCTGAAGGCATTCAAACTGTATAATTCTCCAAATACTTGTGTAGCAGACACTTGTCACTTTATAAAAGTAGTAAATAATCCTATTATGTGCTATAGTTGAATTTATAAAGGCTGAGTTAGGGACTTAATTCAAACCTCTTTATTCTGAGAAGCACAAACTATATTTTGAAATGAACTCTGCACAAACTGGAATCCAAATCCATAGAAAAAGATACTGCATACTGGAGTGAGCACACTTCTGATGTATCACATACTGAACAGAGTGCGTTGTATAAGGAGGTGGTTGGTTACCAGTCAGCTTATAGCCCCACCAGGGGCTTCCTTAGAGTAACTGAATCATATTGAGACACTTGTCTTTTCTTAGATGCAAAGTACAGCAAGAATATTAAATTGTGGCATAAAATACTTTAAAGGTTGTAAAAAAAATTCTAGTCCTCTTTAAAATTTCTAAGCCATCCTTGCTCTGTAAACTTCTTTCCAATGATTGATGGCACATGGCATGGGGCTGTTTGCTGATGGAGTCCTTAAATAGAACACGAGACAACTTCAGATACACCTGACATGGGGAGGCAGGGCTTATCAGCAGCTCTGTCTTGTTTTCTAGGGCAACAACAGAGGAATTATAATGTAGGAAGGATAGACATTAGGAAGTTTCATTTTTACTGGTGTAACTGTCAGACCTGAATCAACTTTGAACACACACAGATCTCCAGTCCTGATTGTTTAAACAGAGACAGATGATAGTCTAAAAGTATGTGTATATTTTAAAATGCCCTGATAGTTAAAGGCACAAAGTGCATGCAGTATTGATTTACTTACTTCACCAGTATGCAAAATTGCCTCTGGTTCAGGAATTTACATATGAAACTAAACCACCTTTGTTTTGCTAGAATTTCTTTTGGGCTGTTCTTTGTGCCTTTTGGATTAGCCACGCTTTTCCTCTTTCTCCGTACTTTGTTACTTTTTCATGCTTTGTTTTGGTTTCTGTATTTGAGTGGACATATTCATGTCTTATGGCTTTTTAATGTCTCGATAGGGTAACATAGCTCCATTGTTTTCTCCCAGTTTTCACCTGTCATCTGCCTTCACAGCCACCATCAGGTGTCTCTTTTCTCTTCTGGAATTCTTCTTTTCTCTTGTCATGGAATGAATGACAGTTTTGATGCAATATGGACTTAAATGGCAATGATGGACAAAGGGTAACTTGATTTTATATCCAGAACAGCAGGTACTGCTAATCACCTGTAACATTTGAGATCAGCACTTGACTGAGGAGAAAAATAGACTGACAGAGAATTCCAGAAAAACTAAGATGATAAGTGTAGAGAAAGGAAGTGACTCAGCTTTCACATATAGCATTTACAACATTTCCACTTTCAGTCTGAAGAAAACTCTCTCTACCTGGATTTGTTGTTTGGGTTTTTTGTGGTTTTTTTAGAATGTATTGTTCTTTGGATTTTTTTGTGTATTTTGTTTTGTTGTGTGGTTTTGTTTGTTTGGTTTTTTTCTTCTGTGAGAAATGGTCTTCTCTACAAATTCCATTTACTTTTCTCTTTTTTGAAGTACAGTCATGGTAATTTTTATATTCATGACTAGAGTCTTCAAAGCTTACAGAAGACATGGTTAGTCCAAAATGCTGTGCATTGCCTTTTTCATGATGCAAACTGCCAAAATCCCATGCTGTTAATTTCTCTCTTAATACTGCTTCTCTTGAGTTATAGGTTGAATTCAAGGTTTTGGCCTTGCACTTAATTCAAAATTAATCAGATTCATATGAAATGCTATGAATAGTATTATGTCAACTATATTCCACCTGAAGAATGGAATTGATAAGTGTTAAAATAAAGGTAGTGTTGGAAGGAGAAGGATGAAGTCCTTGTCTTATGATCAGAGTACTCTATGAGCTTTGTGTTTAAACCTACATCTCTGTCTGCCTTTCCTGTGATACCAGCACAAACTATTTAGCCTGTCCAGTGTCCTGACCATGATAGCTTCTTTTTACACATTATATTTATCCATGGAGGGTCATTCTAATAATAATCACATTGCCAGTTGGGTTAGATTTAGAGTTAAAACTACTGTGAAATGCTTTACAAAGGTGAATGGGTTTCAGTGGTGGAAAAACCCCTAAGGTAGAACCAATTTCTGCATTGTTGTAGCAGAATAGAGCAGCCATTCCTGGGGAGGATTCTTTTTGTCTGTTTTCTGAAGTCGGCTGAACAGAGGTCAGATTTGTTGGAAGCTGCTTAATTGTACAGGCAGCACTACTCAGACTGTGGAGCACAGCTTCATGCTGTTCTCTCAGCTGTCTGCTCCTTCTGCAATGATTGGCTCTGCTTCTTTTCAACTGCTAACATCTCACTACAGGCCTTCCTGTGAACATGCTGCCTTATGGCTTGAGACCAATGTGTGGGCACTAATCACCATCTGGAGAGAGAATGAGACTCAGGGCCAGCTGAACTTGGCTGTAAGTAGTGTTTGAAGTGGGGCATGGGAGGCTGTACACCAGGCCACTGCTCTTTTATCCTGGAAAGCTTCATTCCACCACTGTTCCCTGGCAGGAGGTTGCTCTCCAAATGCCTGCAGGAGCCACTCACTTGTACTAGGGCAGGAGCAGCTTGTACTGATCAGCTACTCCAAGCAGGACAGTCCTTCCTGCTTCAGTGGATTTCTGGGGATGCTGTGGCGCAAACTGGTATGGGGTGGGAACAGCCCCTGCACCAAGGAGCAAGATATGGTGGGTCAGCAAGAAGCTTTTGACTCAGTAGGATCAAACTGGCAGGCTCTATTTTGCCACCACAAGAGACAGTGCTTCTGCTGAGTTTGGGATTGTTCCCCCATCCAAAATACACCTATCTGCAGAATACAGGCTTCAGGGAACACACTAATGCATGGCAGAGCATCTTAGCACCTTTGAGTGGAAAGGTTAAGTTCCCCATTGTCAGTTGGGAATGAGGACTAGTATCACATGTTTGTGATTTTGTTTTGTGTTTTGATTGTTTGTTGTTGTAGTGTTGGGATATTTTTGTGGCTGGTTGGTTTGTTTTTTAATCTGCTCTGGATGCTTCCATAACTTAGAATGGAAATCAGAGTTGTATCCAGTATCATACCACTATTTTCCATTTGTTACAGACATAGTTCTACATCCGGAATAACTTCCTGCCCCATGGCTTGTTTTACAATCTGGTTCTGTTTTCCTTTGCTTAACTGGGTCCAAGAGTTTTTGCAGAAGAGAGGCAGGAAAGGAATGCAACTGCTAAGCTCCTTATGGCCCACATTGCTGCCTGGCAGCATTCTCTAGCTGTTAAGATGGATGTTTTATGTACGTGGAGGTAGAGGTGGATCATTTTCTGTGTGAGATGTATGGTTTTCTTAGGAAATGCATGTTGCATTATGTGAAGCCGTATGCATTTCTGAACAGAAGCATTTGAACTATGTTCTAACAGCACATCATATATCCTCTTTGTTCTGATTTCACTTACGCTGTGATAATCTAATAGGATGTTTTTCTGAGTACCAGAGTTCTTGGCACCATCCTTATTTTTCATACAACCTAGATATGTACCTCAAGAGTCATTTGTTTACACGAGTTAAGAATGTTTATACCCTTGATGAATTTATCATGAACAGCAGTGAATAAACTGCAGTTTTGGATTGATTCTGATATGGACTTCTTATCAGAAATATGGGCAAGCCTTGTTCTCTTTTGCTTTCTCTCTCTCTCTCCTTTTTTTTTTTTTTTTTTTTAATAAATTCTTCTGCAGGGTGCTTCATTATTGCTACCTAGGTTTTCTTCTGAGATCTGGTGCTGCTTCAGAAACAGAATGAAATCACTTGGATGGAAAGCAAAGGTACTTCATGTCACCTCTGATGAAATCTCAAAATAACTAAGTTTGAGGCACATCAAAACATGACTCTCTCTTTTCCTGTATTTTATTTCTTAATTTTTATAGATTAGGTAACGTTCAATCTGCTAGCTGCCCAAATCTGTGATTATGTTGTCCATAGGAAGGTCTATATTCTAACATTTTTAAATCTGTGAAGCATGCAGTGCTCAGACTGAAATGAGCATAAGTTCAGTCTGCCTAATGTTGCTGAGTATGTGCAGTGCCAGGATTACACTGACTGATCAGAATGTATCCTGCAATTATCCCTTGCACACACCAAGAAGGAATGGAAGGAAGGCAGGCTCAAGAGCCTATTTCCCCTAGAACTTGAGACATTTGGAAAATACTGAAGAATTCTTAATTTTCACATCCTACTTCTACCCATTTCTACTACTCTTAAACAGATACGAAAACTACGTTGCAGGTCTGTGCTCCAAACACCCTTACTACTTGGTCCTTCTGAGAAATAATGGCTTGCTACCTCTGTGGCTTCATTAATTCAAGTGGCAGAAGCTTGTACTAAACTGTATGTAGAGCTCTCTCTATTATGTTTTGTTCTGCCTTAAAGTTAGGCTAAAAGCCCAGAAACTTTTAAGTATAATTTCATACATTAAAACAATGCTAATGTTGCAAAAGTTAGGCAGCCAAAAGTTAAGAAATACTGCAGTCGGTTTTCTCTGCAATCTTCAATTTATATTCATGCGCATGAATACTATAATGCATTTATGATATGATTTTTCCTCCAAAATGCTCCAGCCTTATTAAGTACATGGAATGGAAATTGTATAGTTCATTGTTGCAGAACTGAGGTGTGTGGTGAAAGGATGAGGGTTTTGTCAGAAGAATGGTGCTATGGATAAAGTAAATAAATGCCACTCTTATCCCTTGTAGTCTATTCCTCTATCTGCCACCAAAAAGAAAGGGATAAGTTTCTTAAATTTTGGCAAGTAGTCACTTGTTGTCGGTCCTATTTTCTACAAACCGAGCTCAGTGCTGTAAATGTGCTGAGCTCTCACAATCACAGCTGATGTCCATGGAGCTTTGCTTTGAATACAGAGTGCTTTAAAAGGCTGATAAATCTGATAAATCAAATTTTCTGTTTCAATTTAGGCCATGAATTACTATGTTTTTTCACTTCTACTGTACCTTCATTCCCTTGTCTGTAAAATGGGGATAGTAACAAAATTGACTGGAATAGCTAAGTGGTCATGGGAGAATACCTTCCAGTACCTGAAGGGAGCTTATAAAAAGCCTGGAGAGGGCCCGTTCACAAAGGCCTGGAGTGAAAGGATGAGTGGCAATGGCTTTAAATTAGAAAGGGGTGGATTTAGATGAGAAATAAGGAAGAAGTTCTTTCCCACGAGAGTGGTGGAGCACTGGAACAGGGTGCCCAGGGAGGTGGTTGAGGCCCCATCCCTGGAGACATTCAAGGTGGGGCTTGACAGAGCTCTGAGCAACCTGCTCTAGTTGAGGATGTCCCTGCTCTCAGCAGGGGGGTTGGACTAGATGACCTCTGGAGGTCCTTTCCAACCCAGACATTTCTATGATTCTATGAATACTGTAGAAACAACCAGGAGAAAATTAGCAAGTCTATAGGTCAGCATAGAAAAGTCAGTTATGTATTTAATAAGGCCAAGTGCCAACATTTGAGTGAGCATAACTAAGAGTTTGTAACAACTCACTCTCCGAGCTCTGTCTATTCTGAGTTCTAAAAGAGGCAGGCACCCAACTGGAAAATTATATGCATATAATTAATAACTACATCATAACCTCTCTGTAAAATGGAGCTGAATTCAGACTTCCGTTATTGCCAGTTCTGAATACTTAACTCTTCAACTCCATGGCCTTTTTCACCTTACACACCTTTATTTCCTGTAGTGGTAACTTTGCATAAAGGATGAGAATATATGAGTAGGTGTACGCATCTGGATAGAAATTCCCCCCAATTTTTACAGATAAGAATATACAATGTGAACATATAGATGGCCTTTCTTCCAAGGAAGTCCCCATTTGATAGCTTTGTTACTGTTAATAATGAAGTTTTATCCATGCTGAATGAGCAGCTGCAAAGAATCAGGATATTGGAGATGATGCTTCCCTCTGGGTTGCTAGAATAAACTCTCGCTTTGGTGCTTTGATTTAAAGCACTGAAAATTTCCAAAGGAATGTGTCAAGATGCTGGAGTATTCTTTTCCATTTGCAGTACAATGAAGAAAATATTCTCAGGCTCTCCAGAGAGATAAATATGAGATTGCAATACATTTTAACTGTATTTAAAATGAAAGCATGTTGAAATGCTCTGTTGAATATTAAGAAAATCCTATTATAATATACCTCAGATCAGAGTATAGGATTTTCCCCTAATACTTTGCAAGCTACTGCTTATCTTAACTACAGAAGACACTCTGTGCTAAGACTCATTTTAGCTATAGATTCAAGGATCCCAGGTCTAATATGGCCTGTAGGATGACTGAGCTGCAGTAGTACTTGCTAAATGATTCATTGGGCACTGTTCACATCAGCTTTGAAGAAAAATACTTTTCCTTTCTGCTCACTGAACAGAAGGAGCTGCCATGAATATGGGTATTGACAAGAGGCTAAAGAAATCAAATGGATAACGCGTAAAGAGAAGAGAAAACACATCCATCATGTTCATGAAGGAGGTAATAAGTAGCATTGCTGTAATACTTACTTTTCCAAATGAGACTGGTTTATGTTTATGTTTATGTATACATTATACCCAGGCTGAGATAAAAATATTTTTGTAATTCACGGGCAGCATAGGAACCATGTGTGTAAGCAGGGCAACACACGCAGCAGGTCAGGAACACAGGAATTCTAAATACCAGAAGTGGACTCTGCAGTTTTATATATCGTGTACCAACCAAATGAAGACCTTCTGAGTACTTACATACATGGTGTTTTAGAGAACCATTATGACATACAGCACGCTATGTAGGGCTTGAATTCAAAGCTTCAGTGCTAGATTTACAGCCTTTCTTATTTCGTGTTGGTGCAGTTGCTATCGGACTGCAACTAGTGTTACTTTCTCAGACAGCAGCAGTGGTAAACTGTTACTCTGTGTGGAGGGGCACGGCAGAGAGCTGTACAGCACTGCAGCGGGGACATCTCTTCTGCAGCTAGTGTAAAGAAGCATCCAGATTTGGAAACTGGAAGATAAAGCAACTCAGGCTTGAACCTGCCATGTTAGCATCAGTGGAGGGGGAGCTGTGCAGTGTAAATGGAATGTAGAAAAAAGTAAATTCTTTCGTAAGAGCTTCAGTATACCTAAAGCTTGGTGGTTTGTGTGTTAGAGTTGGGCCAACTTGCGGCACATTTTGATGGGACTAGAAAATACACATCTTCATTTCAGGATTGCTAAATGTGAAGGTACTCTGCCAACATCTCCAGAAAAAAAAAAGTCGCTGACATATCACAGATGTTGTAGGCTTGAGCATCTCTCGGGTAGATTCATGAGGCCAGGTGCTCCTGCCTGCCATTTACGAGAGAGCTGACATCATGACATCAATTATGAATAATCTTCACCAGTATCTATCTTTCTGATATGTTTGTGTTGGCTTTTTGATTCTTCTCCATGGTAGCACCTTTTCTTCTACTGAGAGGAGGTGGGAAAGCTGCAACTTGTATGACCCCAGCACTACAACCAGCACTCAGCTGCAAAAGTGCCAAACCTTTACCTGGGAATTGAGACAGCTCAGTTTTTCAAGGCTCTGCAACTCTCTCTTCTAGATTAGACTTTCACAGCACAGCTGGCTGTTACTCACTAACCTTCCTTCAGACACACTAATTTTCACCCTTTACATCAAGTCTTAGTGACCCACTCTGTGGAAGCTCATCCCCTTTACAAAGTCTTCTAGTTATTATGCCTGAGGCCAGCAAAGTCAAACGATGTGTCTCAGGCAGGCATCTAATCAGAGTGATTTGTAGGCACTCTGAGAGGAACCAAAGTCCAACTGGTGCCCCAGTGATAAAAGCCCACTGATTAATCCCAAGGCTACGCTTTGCTGTGATTTGCCATTTGTGCAGAATAAATAAAACATGATCCATTTCACGGTCAACTGCTGGAAAACAGTTGCTTGTTAAATTCTCTCACAAAAATGAGAAAGAGAGAGAGAAAGAAAACTTTTCTGGGATTCTACCCTAGCCTTTTTGGTGTTCCAGAAGTGTTTTCTAGTGAGTACATGATTTAGTGTCGTAGGTGCTGGTGAACTGATTTAATTTTTTTTTTTTTTTCTAATTGGTTTAGACAGGATTATATACCCATCCATAAATAGCTTTAAATGCATGATAAGCATATCAAAGGACTGACTGGCAAAGAGAAAGCAATCTTTTGGGAGACCCGAATGTGACCTGCAGAAGCTACTGATTTATGTCTGTGCATGTTTGACTGTCATGGGGCCTTTCTTCTTTTCTTGAGAGTTCTTTTGCCGAAGCAGAAGCAAAATATTTATTCGGATACATTTAAATTCTTTTTTCTTCCCCTTTCCTTGATATTTTATTTAGAATGTTATTGTATTATAAGTAGGGCTTAAAATTTTTCTCTTAGGAATAGACGCTTTTACTTACATAGTCCCCCTTGCATTGCACAACATGGTTGTAGTCCTTTGACTTCAGAATGAGAAGTTATTTTTTTTCTACCATAACCACTAATGAAGTTTAAGAAAGAGGGTAATTTACACAGGTAACTGGAGAACGAGACTAGTTTGCATCCCTTTTCCTAACTATTGTGCCTGAACTTCACATGGCTTTTTTTTTTTAATTTGGTATGAAGTAACAGAACAGTATCCTGAGAAAAAGCAATCCATTTACTTTTACAGGGCATTTTATGCAAACAATTTTTTGCAGAATCTACTTTGCTATTAAGCTGCCTTCATGGTTCAGTGATAGTTGACATCTTGAATCTGGGATGCTGCTGAGAGATTACAGAGCTCTCTCAGGATAGATTTACAGCTGAATATGAGAGCTTTCATTGTAAAGAGAACTGGCTTTTCATGAACAGTAGGAGAAAAGCTACAAAAAGGACTTCTGTGCTGGGCTGCCACATGTCTGGATGATACAAAAGGCAAGGAGATGACTGGAGGAAGGAGTGCAGAAATGGCATGTTATTTTATGGCCTGGAGCTAGAATGAGGCACTGTCGTACAAGACAGGTAGTATTTCCCCTACAAGCTGGAGCTGCTGATGGGCATTGCTGGCTGGTGGAACTCTAACTGCTGCAAACCGTGACTGGATGTACCACAAAGAAAGAATTGAGAAATAGAAAAGGGATTTTTTTTCCACTAAGTGATTTAGCAGAAAGATAGGTGGAGAAAATAAGTCAGAAGGCCATTGTTCTAAGAACTGTAAGAAAATGGGCTTTGCTTTTAATGTACTCTGGATTCACTGTTTCTAATTTCCTAAGTAGTGCTAGGTTTGAGAAATAAATGTCTGTAAAAATTAGTTAGGCTTGATACCCGAGCTTAGTATTGTAGCGTGAGAGTATTGCTTGTTTCAGTGCCCAGAGGTGAGGTTTTTTCCCCTTGGATTTCTGGTGGGTATTCAAGCTAGTTTTGTTCTGTAAATTTATTAAAGGCACTTAGATTTTGAATCAGTCCCTTTTTGCTGGCAACAGCATGCGACAGAGGAGTTAGAAAGACACAGCCTGATCTGGAAGAAGTCATTTTTAATTCTAAAGAGACACTTACTAATGCGACCATCTCCAGAAGACATGAGCACCTCAGTCTCTAAATCAACCCAAGGGAGTTCCAGATGCTCAGGTTGAAACGAAAGACTAAAAGACCCGAATCAATTTTCATGTCTGAAGAGATTTGCCTTCTGTGTGCCAGGGCAGACTATCAGATTGATTCAGAACTGTAGGGATCCTTTTCTCTCTCCCATTTTTCTCCATGGCCAGTAGCTAGAACAGTTGGTAACACATCATTCGAAGCTCACAGCATTGATGTTAATGGTGGCATGCAATTTTAGAGGAAAGGAATGCTTTGTTGACAGTACAGCTTTTTGCTTTATGGTTTGGGCCTGTTACTTGCAACAAGATGTATGTAGTGATGTCAGCTGTGAAGGTATTACAAGAGCTCTGCCTAGGTTTGTGACAGGTGACAGAATTTGTCTGTCATCAGACTCATACCCACATTTCATCTTTCTTAAGAGTGGATCAGTTCAGTCTTTTAGAGATCTTTACATATTTCCGTACAACCGTGTTGATACTTCTCAGATAGGAATTTTTGAAAATTAAAACCCCTGACCCTTTCCCTCTCCACACATCTATATATTCAGCTTTTTTTTTGTTCCATACAGTGAAGAATATTATGGAAAAATAAGTTTTTCAGAGTTTTCTATTTTGGTCATTAAAAAGATGAGTCTGATATTTCAGTTAATTCTTGGGGCTGCTTGGGCAACTGTATACCAAATTACTGTTACTAAAAAAGTTTATTATTGAGGAGAAATGCTTTGCTGTGTGCTGAAACACAATGTTAGTAACTCTCATACTGCCAGTATGAGCTTGATAAGCATCAGTATCTTTCTGGTGTGTTTCAGTTGACTACCAATACTGTATTTCTTGCAATGGAACTGTTTCATCTCCTAATGAGCACAACTGTTGCAGTCTCTCCTGGTGAGATAAATGCCATTGAACTGTCCAAGAATGACAAGGCACTGCAGCCTCAGCCCCATCACAGAAGTAGCAAACATCATTCATTAAGAAAGAAAAAAGCACTTTACCTTTTCCTAAGGCCCTTCCTATTGACACACAAATGAAACTCTTCATATAGAGAGGACAGAGAAAATGTCTAGCTTTTATCATTTAGACCTCATGTTTGTTTGGTTTTTTTTTTTTATTTCCTGCATAGGTGTTTGCTGATTCCCACATTAGAATACATTAAGTTTTGTAAAGTCTCTAATGTTAGCAGTGGTTAACAGCCCACTAGAATGACTATGCTACGTGGCTAAGCAATCAAGCTTTACAGAATGGCACAGTTAATATGTGGTAGTTCTGAATTACTAATTTAATTTGGAAAAAAAAAAAAAAAGTTTCTCTATTAGTTTTGTAACTAATTGACACCTACTTCTGCCCAGAATCCCTGCATACAGTTTTAAAAACTTATTTGTGTGTGCTACTGACAAGGTTTTGACTGCTCTAGTTCGCTTTCCCCTTTCCTCTCAGCCCATAAGCTTCTGCAGTTACACTGAGCTTGCTATTAATGTTGTTAGTACCTTTGAATCTGTACAAACATTTTCTTTTTTTGTTTGTCCATGAAAACATTTCTGGATAGCTATTAGCTGGGAAAATGAAAATAATTGAGGCACCAATTGCACGTCTCTTAAACTTTTTTTTAAGGACAAACTCATAGTCAGTAATAATTCTCAATTCCTACTAGATGTAGTGTCAGAGTTTCTCCTAAGTGAACTTGCTAGTCTGCCTGTGTCTTCATTTGTTTTCTGAGCTGCATATCTCCATCTATGACTAATTTGTATGCTTGAAACATGATGTGTGCTTTGTGTTGTTCACAGTAGCAGTACAAGATGCTTTAGGAAGACTCATGTTTTTGAGTTGTACATCAACTGGTTTAGAAACCATCTGTTCCAACATGGAAGGTTTCTCCCTGGATGACCAATTGTGTGAAATGGCATTGTGAGATCATTGGGAAGGAGCATCCTGCTCGGTCAGCCAGAACTGAAACATCACTGATGGCATCCTTGCAGAATGCACCCATAGCTACCGTGTAAGCTCTAACTCGCACTTCTATTACATACCATGCTCTTGCTGAAACCTTGCACTGATGCTGCTTCTGGGAGGTCAGATCATCAGATCTTCAGTCTTTATTCTTCCTAGAACCTCTGCCATCTTGTAGGTAGATGCTGCTTGAAATCAGACACAGTATAAATGTACTTGTAGAAAAATACGTGCAAGAAAAGAGGTGCACTGGGAGTTTTTGCCATGGTGTCAGGGTTTAGGGTCAGGGCAGCCCACTAGACCTATAACAGATGCTCTCTGTTAACCCCCCTCCCTCCCCAGAGGGGAAGAGAAAGGGATTAAGGGAGAGAGACTCAGCCATTAGAAAAGGAAACCAGAACAGCTTGAATGAAAATTAAAATAATAATAATAAAAATTGAATATATACAGATATATCCAAACCCACTCCCCCTGATGGCAGTTATGTCATCATCACCACTGATGCTGTGGAGCAGGCACTGGAAGAGTCCCAGACTGGGCCCAGCAGCAGATGGGAACTGTGTTTAGGAGCTGGTTTACCATACTGGATTCAGGCACACACTGATCAGGATCAAAGGCAGAACAGACAGAGTGTTCCCTGGATGCCAGCCATTGGAGAAGCAAGGAAGAAGCTGGAAGAGCTGAGCTGAGAGAACTTGACCTTCATGATCCCTCAGCTTTACACTGAATATGAGGTATATGGGCTGGAATCCCCTGTTGGCCAGTTTGGGGTCGCCTGCCCTGTCCCCTTCTCCTGCAGGTGCGGCCTTTCACTTTCAGCACCCCCAGCATGGTGCACAAGATCCAGCAGTGGCCTTGGTCTGCACACCAATCCCTGGTAGTAACTCTAACCATGGGGTGTTACCACTGCCAGCAGCAGACACTGTCTGTGAAAACACTGCTAACTTTAGACAGCGCAGTCAGTCAGAAGAACTGAGATGAAAAGTAAATTGCTGAATAAAATTAATTCTGTTCTCACTCAAATATAGACACGTGATGACGTGTCTAATTATATGTTCACTTCCTAACTGCTACTCCATTGCATAGGATCACAAACTCCATGTGTATTGAATCCTGACTTCAGATAAGTTATCAGTACTGCTAGCCTAAGAAAATCTCTGGCTTCCAGGGATTGCATCATGGTGCATTCATAGTATGAGTACACGTATAGACAGTACTTATCTAAGAAGAACAAGGGCAGGCAAATAACCCATCTTTTTAATAACTAGCTTTGTTCTGAAAGTAGAAAAAAAAAGAATTTTCCATTTTGTAGGAAGTTTAATGTCTTTAAAGTATGTCTTGTCTCAAAGCAAAAATAAGAATGAACAATTTGGGAATAAAAAAGTTTGTAAGATGTCTTCCCAAAACAGTGTAATTATAGAGAAGCTACTTTAATTCTAACAAAAATGTTAAAGAAATTTTAAATCTGACTTACTTTGAGTAACTGTTTTGAAAACAGAACCGTCTGTAGTGGATTCGCATATTTTTCCACAATTGAGTACTACTGTGTAAAGATGACATTTCAGCAGACACATTTTCCATCAGGGGAAAATATACCAAAACCAACAAAACACAAACCCTTAGTTGGGAAGTTTTGAAAATCTGTAGTTATATCCAAGAGACAGAATGTCTTGTAATTTTGGCTTGGGGTCCACTACAGGCTGATTGCAAAATGTCAGCATAGTACGTGAGGAGGTCTGGAATCCCCAGGGCTGCCAGTGGTGAGAACAGACATAAATCACAGGGCTTCTAGACTGGAAGGGAGGAGAAATGGCACCACTGGAATTACAAATGAGAAGTCTTAGGTAGGTTAAGTAAATGACATCCTCGTTTCTCCTTGTCAATATAAGGAGCAGTTGGAGACAAAAAGAAAGGTTACTTACAGGAATTGGCCGGCAAGGTAGAATTTTCTGAAGATTTGTATTAATTCATTACTATGCATAAGACTTCCAAATTGGGCTTTTTTTAAGAGACACCTTTTATCTTTTTAAGCTTCTTGAGTCTATGCGATAATTTATTTTTTAACGTAAGTAGTTAGCCTTTAGCCTTTGAGAGAAATCAGATGGATTTGGTGAATTGATTTAGAACTTGGGCTTTTGAATGCCTCATTTGCTACACAGAACTGTAGACAGAGGGTTGTGGTTTTTTTTTTTTTTATTCTCCAAACCTCTACCTGCGTGTGTTCTAATGCCTCCTCTTATCTGCTTGAATGATCCTCTCTAGTGCTGCTTTATGCAAACCAGAGCACAGCCAAACTCTTCTTGGAGATTGAAGGAGTGACAGTACATGTTTTCTAGGTACACTAAGTGAGAAATGTGCAATTTAAGCAGAGTATTCACACATTTGAATGAAAGACTGAAACTGTTGGAACTGGAGCTGCTGACAGGAAATTGATGTACTGGTTGCTATTTACCTAGCAGAAATTAGTTCTCTGTGATCAGTTTTATTAAAGCAGATGGAAAAAGCAAGCATTCCCTCAGGAGGGTTAAAAGAAAAGTTCCCTTCAAAGTTAAGAGTTAAACATGCTGCTTCCCCATGTCATTGCTATTTTCTCATTGTGTCCCTTGTTGTTTGTTTTTCTTCTATTTTTTGTTTTTGTTTTCCTGAAAAAATTCCACTATAGACCAATAAGCTTTTCTAGTTGGCATCCAGGGTCTCCCTTTTTGCTTTGGGACCAGCTGGTCACCAACAGGAGCTCCAGGAGGGGAGTTTCTTCAGTCAGAATGTTCTACTGTAGGGCACAGGCAAATGCACTGGGGCTCCACCTTTCATTTGCTGAGCACTCAGGCCAGACACTCTGCAGTAGAGCATAAAGTTATGCCTGAATAAAAATGTTATTTCCTGTTCTAAACAACTACCTTTTTCCTAAATCAGGCAAGTCCCTAGGGAATCTCTCTGTCATGAAGAGGATCAGGTGGTTTCACACTCAGATGCTTCAGGGCTGCTTGATTTGTTAGAGTTGTCCCTATTGTGGGGATGTAAATTAATATTTATTATTAATACAGCACTGCAGCGTGCAAGATGCACCACACTTGTTAACTTTGCCATCTTGATCTGTGTCTCGAAGTGCTGGAAGCCTGTTTCTAGAAGGGAGAAGATCTGCATGTGTCTGATTTTTAGAAACAGAGGGGGATAAAAGAAACTCTGAAATCAGAGGCTGAGATAAGGTTTTCAGGAGAGAGTATTCTAGTAGCACAGATCTGGCATAGAGTCCGAAGTCATTGCAACCACTCCCTTTTTAAGCAATCAAGGACAGGGGGTTGGAGCCACAGTAGTGCTCAATGGGAATCCAGTGGCTGCAGCTTTTCCTGATTGTTCCCAGGCTCTCATACACGTGAGCATAGATGCATGCTGCTTAAAGGATAGAAAGTGCCTCAAGTTACTATGAAATGCCAGACTGAATCCATGTTATTTAAGGCCAAGGTGGCTGTTACCCAGGAGATGTTCCAAAGCCTGGTGTTTTTGCAGAGTGAGGGCTCTTCTGTAGTTCATTAAACCAGCTTTATCTTACCTGTCTACCTTCCTACTAAAATGTAAAGCAGACGGATTGCGGGTTTTGTGCAGCTATAGTAAATCTATCTGGAAACTAACCCTGAAACTAATCACTTGTATTTTTCAAGCCTGTGTGCCTAAAATTAAACACCTGCACCCACATCAGTCACTTCAGGCACGTGAAGGAAAAAAATGGGTCTTGCTTTTCAGAGCAGTTAATTCAGTGATGGGACTTTCCAGTACCAAGGTAACAATTAATGATAGATGAAAGTATTCAGCACTTAGAAAAATTGGGATTTTTAGGCAAACTTTCAACAAGGATACTTGAATGTTTGGTCCATTGTGTTTCTTTATAATAAAGACTTTTTTTTTTAACTCTTCCTCCCTGCTTATTTTAGGGATTTTTCCTTTCTTTGTGTTTCTGTTCAGTAGTCATGAACCTAGCTTATTGTTAGTAAATCAGATGGGAACAGAATAATGGAACTATGGTTGGAAGGGTTATTGAGAGATTGCCTAGCCCATCTTCCTAGTAAGGAGCACTGATATTAAAACTGAGACATGCAACAGAGCACAAAGTAAGGTGGGCTGTTCCACCTCGTTACCTTGGGCTGGGTACCCTTGACTATACTGTCATAGGAAGGTAGAGCTACCAGGAGATAACAAAGGGGTGCAGTCTGAAAAGGAAAAAACAACTTGAAGCAGTAGGTATCTCTTCCTTACTGAGGAGGCTTTGGCATCAACTTTAACATTTCTAAATTTTAATTTTTTTTCCCTTTTTTCTCCCTACCAGTTTTAAAGCACTCCTGTAAGGAGGTAGTTGCAGGGCTTCAGGAGGACACAGAGAGACATGGTCTGCAGGCTGGACGTGAGGCTGAGGATGCATGAACTCAAGGTAGAAATAATGGAGGCAGACAGATCAGGGGATAAGGAGTGATGAGGTAGGCAGAGCAAACTGGTGAGGACCTGGTTGTGGTTACACTGGAACTTTCCCCAGGCAAGGTTGGGGATGGCTGATTTTTATTTTTTTTTTCTTTTTTCTCTGCTCCTTAAGAGGATCATCTTTAAGTATTCTTGAAAGACATTTGCCTATGGAAAGAGCATATCAGTGTGGGCATTTAAAAACAGTTTATGCAACCTATTCCTTATTTTTCTATGCTTAGTATTCATGAAGTTTTCTCAGGTATGCCTGCTTGTCTGTCCACAGCCTCTCACCTATTAGTGCCATTTCCTTCTGAAAGAGGAGTTTTATTTATCTACTAGCAGTCAGAGCACAGCACAGTGTGATTTCGTTTGCCATGTTTCAGCATCTCTCTCAGCTCGTTCTTGTCTTTGACGTGTATGGGCATAATTTTAATGGGCCGAGTTGTCTCTGGCATTGTGACAAATGAACCTATGAATCTCATTTTTCAAACCACTACCATTTCTAAAGATGGGTTACAGTTTTCCAAGAATGTTGAGAATCTTAGAACAAATATGAATTTTATTAATTCAAAGCAATAAACAATCAAAGAGTATTTTTAAATATACTTGCCATAAAGTATCACTAAATAGAGATGTACACAGCTCATGGTTATGAAACTTTTCAACATTGCTTGAAACCTTATGAAATCAAAAATATAAATTTAAGCAAACCAGTAGCACAGTTAAGGTAGCAATTGAGAGTGCTGGCCACTTGCTGTTGTTACCTGTTGGCCAGGAAAAGTAGCAGGCACTGCCATAAATGTTTTCATGCTTAGTAACATACTGGTCAGGTAGCTGAATTCCTTATGCTCAGCTGTACTGCTATGAATGGGTCAAGGTTGGTGGTGTGAGGGACCAAATGTAAGCTTGTTTCTGGACAGATGGGTGAACAAGTAGTGCCCTGTCTGTTTCCTAAATGGCATTTTTGATTTCCCGCACAGACCAATTACTTCAAAAGCACTTCATTCTAGCTCTTCAAATAATGGTAAACATGCTCTTCTTAAACAGCAAAACATGGTCACAGCAAATGTGGCAAACCCTGGTTTGGAAAACGGCCGAGAACTCCATTGTGTGCTGATACTACAGTTTGGGAAGCACTGCTCTCTTAGTTCTATCACTTAAGATGGAAAGAGGTATTTTTTAAAAAAGCAGTGGAAATTGCCAGAAAAGTGTGAAGATGTGCATTTTAGGAAAAAGGTGTATGTGGTTGTCACCTACCTGCAAGGCTGTTAGACTGGGTGTGATAAAAGGCACTGCAGACTTGCATTCATTCATTCATTCATTCATTCATTCATTCATTCATTCATTCATTCATTCATTCCAGGGCACAAAGAACATGAAACTTAAGAACAAATTTTAGTGCACAGCAGTAGAACAAAGGCATCTAGAGAGTATACTGAGCAGGCACCCTGCCTGACAGTTTCCTCTATCTTTTAAAGGAGCCCAGAGTCCCAGCCCAATGAAATTCTGCTTAGAGGTATCATCCTCGCCTGTTGAATTTCTCCTGCCTGCTGTTGCAGACAAGCAGCTTGACCAGGTCCGTGGGCAAGGCAGGGCTATATGAGAACAGGAAAAAATGCAGCTGCTATTGAACAGCAGCTACAACCTGACAGAATGCAGGCAGATGTGCAGGCAGATCCCTACCCAGGGATCAGTGCTGGGCCCGGTCCTGTTCAACATCTTTATCAATGACATTGATGACAGGACAGAGTGTCTTCTCAGCAAGT